>OVAY01000241.1:0-74377 GCA_900406395.1 Kernera saxatilis | reverse complement strand
CTCGATAAAGGACTAAAAAACTCTAAAAACACACTTTGACTCTATAAAAGATTCAAAAACAAACGATAAAAACACGTAAAAACGGAGTACATCAACATACCAGGAAACGTGTCACGTGGTAAGATAAATGAAAAGATAGTGATACTTGGAATATTGGAGGATATACCATCCCTTGGAATACATGCCCATCATTCCAACTGTAATTGTCAATGGTAGTGAAGGAATTGAAGTTCTTTCATACCAAACTATATATAACCCCAGAGAGATTGTTGCCAGTATAAGCGTCTAATTAATGGTGACAGTATAGTGCCTATGGATCCTTCCTTGGTATAGAGGTTTTAATAGATAGGCCTAAGCTCGCTGAGGCTTTGAAGAGGACTCCTTGTAAGCAGGTAACATTTCATACCTTACTTTGTAGACCAAGATATTTTTGAGTTAAGTTTTGCATGAAAGTGGAAACTGATGTTCACGTATGATTTTTTCCCTGTTCTGGTATCTAGTCTAGATGTTTGCTTCCTGAATGGTAAACTACTAGTATTATGTGGGCCATATGTATCTTTTATGGATATTCGTTAAAGATTGTTACAAGAACATTGTTACCAGGTAGCCACTGGAAAAGTCTCCACTGTGTTTCTGATTCTGACAAGGGAAGGGCATCTTTATACTGTTGGAGGAAACACACATGGGCAGCTTGGTCATGGTGATACCATGAACAGAGAAGTACCCAGCATGGTTGAATTACTTAAGAACGTTTAAGAACAATCTCTTCACTTTTTAAAAGCTAAATCACTGTTCATGAAATGGAGTTCTGTCGACCTTGCAGGTCTGTGCAAGAAATCGGAAAACTTTTGTTGTGGTCGAAAGCGGTTTAGTGTATGGGTTTGGGTCATTGGATTTGGCAGCCTCGGGTTCGGGGGCAATGGAGGCCATGATGTAGAGAAGCCACGAGTCCTGGAGTGTCTCAAACCGCACCGTGCCTTGCAAGTTAGCACCGGTATGTTTCACACCGTACGTGGTGATCACTCCACAGGGACGCTTATTTGGGTTTGGGGATAATGAAGTTTCTCAGCTCGGCCTTCAATCCATTCACTCATGCCAAGAACCATCTGAAATGTTTCTCAATTGCTAGATAGCCAGCTTTACCTGATTAAACCGAACATATATCGGCTTACAAGACTTATTTTTTCGGTTTAGAAGACATACGTTCACCACACCTGTTTTTGTATGCCATTTGAGTTACTGTGTAAATGTAATGCATATTATTGTCCTGATGGTGTAGTTTCAATGAGCATTAGGCTTTTACTTATCTAATCAAATTTTTACAGATAAAGTATATAATGAAATTATCTTTTAATATATGACTATTCAAATAAAGTTGTGACATCATTTGTAATAACCTACAAAACGGAAATGATCGACGTATTTTGCATTGCCAATGTTAACAAATGGTTAGCAGAAATCTAGATGCTGACATTTTTTTTATTTTTGAATTTCAGTTTATATTCGGTCATTCTCACATTTGATCGGTATTCTAAATCATAATGTTATTATGATAGAAAATTAAATATCTTTTCGTTTAGTATTTTTTAAAAGGGTTATTAGCCCTATGACATTAGCCAAATGTATAGAGAATGAAAATAGTAAAAATTTTGAAAGGTGTGTAGCCAAATGTATAGAGAATTAAATCGGTTCATGGGTTTAATTAGAAAACGAAGCAATGTCGCGACGAAAGATTAATGTATTTTATTAAATTACCTTTTTATTTTGGGTGAATTTGGTGAGTAGCACGTTTTGTGCTTTTTGGCCCTGAATGTTTACGGTGGAAGGGGCGGAACCAAGTGGCGGAACCAATTTTTGCTTCCATTCACCATGCTATATTTTTTGTGTTTAACAAAAAAGAAAAAAAAAATAAATAAATAAAGACAAAAGCGGTACAGAATTAACCTTCTTTTGCCATGAACCTCACTAGTAACANCCTTCTTTTGCCATGAACCTCACTAGTAACAAAAAAGAAGTCAATAAGGTGTGGTTTGTTGATATTTTGATATTTTTAATTATTATTATCTTATAATCCAAAAAAATACACAAAACATCAATATTTATTTTATTTCTCACGCTTTACATGTAAATATGAATGTGATTATAAATAGTAAATAAAACATATAGAATTAAAATAATTTTATGGAATATGTTAAAATAAACACATATATTTCCTTTTTATTATATTTCTTTTTATTAATCATTTACATAATTTTAAAAATTAATGTTTAACAAAGAATTTTTTTATAGTTTCATAAAATAAACTTTTTGTTTTGTAAAATTATTTAGATACTAAATTATTTTTTAAAAATTTTTATTCATAAATTTTTATCTATAATATATATCCCGCACCGCTTCTTATCTTTTGCACCATTCATACATTTATTTAGTACCGCAATTATTTTAGTTACCATTCACAAATTATTCCGTACCGCTTTTTTCCCACAAACCGCACTTATCCCGCAGCATGCGTTTCTCTCATTTAAACCGCACTTTATCTGTACCGCACTATTGTCCCGTACCGCCAGTTCCGTTGTCACCATTCGAAGCCTTAATTAGAAGTATGGAAGCCACCGAAGAATTTTGGAGAAACAATGGAGTTAATTCTCCTTTGATTCAATGGTAAATATTAATTTTCATCATATTTTGGTTGTATTGTTTCAAATCGCATTATATTTTCTTTTGGATTTTTTATTCTCAGTCGTTAATCTAAATGCTACATCATCTTTTGGCATGCCTTTTTTTTCTCAGTCGTTAATCTTAATGATACATCATCTTTTGACAGGGGTATGTTAGTTATGGAATGTTGTTCCAAGGTTAATGCATCCTAAGTGAAGTTTACAATGATATGTGTTCTTTTTTGTAACTTTAGCATATAAGGGTAACATTTAATTATGATTTCGTATATTATTGAATATTATAATGTATACACATTTTATACTTTTATGTAATCTAAACAAAATATGTAAAGTATTTGAACCGTTAATAGAATATTTATGTATAATTTTATATTTGGAAACCACGGATCGTTGATTTTTGTTTGTCAGATTTTTCGTTACTTATATTCTTACGTTTTTCTCAAGATAACATAGTAGCAAATATTTTAAATATTTGGTTTACTGTTTCAATTTTTAAATTTACATTTTAAAAAAAATTATATTGATTAAGTTGTTAATTAACTATTCTGGTTTGAAAAATACAGGAATAAATCTCTCTTTTTTTTAATAGGTTTCTTAATTTTTATGTTAGTATTTCATGGTAAGTGGTTGTCATGTCCACCTAGGACAAAGGTATTAAAAATAATATGGAAAATGATTTGCAAATTAAATATTTCGTTTATTTTTAGATTTTATCATTAGATGTTATATTTTTTTATCTACTCTATAAATTTTTACTAAAAAAATACATACAGGAGGCAACTTATTTGATATAATTTTAACCCTTAAACTTATATTGGATAAAGTCCAATATATATTCATTAAACCTTATAAATAAAGAAAGAGAGTCTGATCACTGATCAGTCTGATCATATCAAAATATTTTTTTTTTGTGTTGAAAATATCAAAATAGATTTGAAATGACCTTATTAGAGAATATTCAAAACGACCATATTCTATCAAGAGTCGGTTGCTCAAAATCCTAATCCCAAAGGAGATTAGGGTAGAAGCAATTTCTCTGTAATAAGAAAAGCTAATTCTAGATGACGGGACACGAAATCGAGAGCAAAAGCAAGAGATTCAACAAAACTTCAAAACTATAGCGATCAACTCATGTAAATGACTATGTTTCATGGATTGATTATTGCTGTTTTGACTCCTGTATTCGCTATATATCAATATATTAATCAACAAAACTATTCGACATGTATTATGTGTTTACCATAGATTCATGCGAACCGATTTAAATTGCTCAAACAAATCCTTAATCACACTAAAACTTGATGAAATCATCCACGATTGAACCTTAATTATAAACCAAATCCAACTTGGATTTAAATCATATCATCGTAAATTAATCCTCAATCGAAAATCGAATTAAACCAACTAAAACAAAATGAACTGTTTAGAAATAAACTTTCATTTAAAACCAAGGTTTAATCAAAGGCAATTTTCTAATACCATATATTTTTTATTCTTATTCCAAAAATAGCATCACTAGTATTTTTTTCCCAATAATGCCACAATTCAATATTAAAATAACTCAAAATATATTTTTAATGGTAGAAATATAAACCTTAAAACTCAATAATGTTTGAATTTTATTTGTAATTTATTTAGACCTTATCATGTATGAAATCCGATATACGTCTTGTGCTCTGGATCAAAAGGAAACCGTCAATACCAGAAAGTTGTGAGCCTCACATGAAGCAAGGATTCAACAACTAAAAATTTAAAAGATAAGAAAGAATGATGGTAATGATGTTTAAAGAAGAACTTTTACCACATATTCTTTGGGGTAAAAAAGGAATTTGGACAAAGGCTTATAAATCTTTTTTTTTATGGTCGAATCTTATAAATCCTTTATAACGACCTCAAAACAAAGAAAGAGAATTAGGAAAGAAAAAGAATGGATCAAATCAAAACTAGAACACGACCAAAATCAGTTGAATTTGAATGTGATTATCCATTTGTGTTTAGGTGCTCACATTATAGCACACAATGCAAGATTTGAACACGACAGAATTTTGAATTACAAGCATTACCACAACGAAGCTAAGATATAAACTGATATTTAAATGACTAGTCTTTATCTTTATATATTTTTGTGAGTTTTGTTCTTATCTAGCCCCTTAGGTGTTTTATGACACTTCAATAGTTTGTGGCTGCACTTTTGTATCTAAGCCTTCGTAATTATGTATCTTCCCTTTAGTTGTAGAAATCCAAAATTTTAGAGTTTTAAATGTTTTTTTTGTTCATGCTTCATGACATAAAATCATTTTTCTCTTTCTGACGATGCACTATATTGAATTCATCAAAATGGAAAGGCAACATAGCAAGAAAGAGCTAAGCGGACGATCTTCTAATAAGGTACAAGATCCAAAATTTAGTTTGTGTTATTTTTGTACAAAAAAAATTAAGATAATAATCTAAAACCAAATGCATATCTATTTCTCAATGGCTCCTTTTTTAAATAGGACATATTTGTTTGGTACATATAAAACTGGATAAAAAGAACTCATGTTTTATATATTGTAATACTTGGAAAAAAAATAGTTTATATCAAAGTGCATATATTTACTATTTAAGATATTCAACCACATCTTAGAGTCACAAAAGTCTATTTGTTAAAACTTAACACATATGGCTGAACATTAATCTCCGTCGAACAAAAATTTCCCATATAATGCCCACACCCAATTGATAACATGAACTTCATATAACTCCACGATCCATATACTTGTCTTGTTAGACTCTTTGTTGTAAATAATGTCTTGCTCGTCGTGGAGAAAGCTTTCACTTATTGGAAATAATAATGATTGGAAATGAAAAAAAGTATTTACCGCCACTATATCATATTTTTCTGGTTTTATTGACGCTAGGCTTGGACGTTCAGGTATCCATTCGAGTTCGGATCAGATTTTTTGGGTTTTTTGATTTTTAGTTTTAGGTTTATAAGCCCCATTCAAGTATTTTTAATTTTCGGGTCGGATCCGGTTTGGTTTCTTTCAGGTCGGTTCGGATCGGATTTAACATGATATCTAAAATTACTCTAAATTACCCGAAATTACCCGAAAAAATTATCCAAAAATACTCGAAAATATTTGAATTATCCAAAAAATCCAATAAAAAGACAACTCAAACTATATAAAATATCATAAAATATAGAAATTATTCTAAAGCTCCAATATAAAAGCTATTCAAACTATTCAAAAGTATCTAATTTATCCAAACTATGTAAAAGGAGATTAATGGCTTGTTCGTTTAGGATTTTTCGGATACCCGTTCAGATTTTGGTTCAGATCGGGTATTATCTGAAATCCGAACACCTAGCCCTAAAACCCAATAGAATATTTTTCTATAACCGAACCCGGTCGAATTCGAATTTTTCGGGCCAGGTTCGGATTCTGAAGTCGGATTCATATTTTTTTCCCAGTCCTACTAAACGCATGCTACTATCTCAAACTTGCACACCACCTCCATTAAATAATTTCTTAGGTAACTAAACAGAAATTATATGTATAAAAGTTCGTGAGGAATTTGATGGAGAATTCCAATATAAACAAATATGTTTTTTTTTTTTGATGTATTCGAAAATAATTTTCTTAAGATCTATAGAACTCTATTGTCTTTTGTATAGTTTTAATCTCAATAGGGATCAATTAAAAATGTGTATGTGGTGTATTTAGGTTATGGTTATTTATCATTATTCTCCTCTGTAACAATCTCATTCTCTGGCTAATCTATGCACTAACTCTATGTAAATCGCAATTGATCAACCCCATATATTTTTAAATAAAAAGAGTAATATACATTTGTTTTGTTACATGGAAAGTATGGTAAGATATTTTAGACTATTAGATTGGGATCCGTGTATAGCGAACTTATAATTTAAAATTTTATAATCAGTGTAAAAGAAACTGAAAACAAAAAAATAGAAAACAAAACCAAAATATAGGTGTACAAAAAATTAAGAATTAATCTGGAGGCGAGAAGCAGGTGAAGCTCGAGGAGAGAGGGCCCTTTTTGGGTCTAATAAACGTGGAAATTTTTTTTATTTTCATTTTATGTATTACCACGTCGTTTTCTTATTTAACAAAAAAAATAAAGAAAATTTTTTTACTTTGATATTGTAACAACGGTTTTTCATTTTTTATACCATATCGTTTTTTCCCGAAAACGGTGACCACTTATATATATTTTATGTACTTTTCATTTTTTTAACACTTTTCATAATTATTTAAAATATATAGAATGATAAATATTTTACGTTAAAAATTTGATATCTATAATTCTAGATCTATCGTAACAAAAAAAATAGCAAAGAAAAGAAGGAAAATTTAACAAAATATACAAAAACAACATATTTGAAATATTTTTATTTAAGATATTGTTATATTATGAATTATCAATAACTTTTTTTTATCTATAACTTTAGTTATCCTTATATGAAACTAATAGTGTTTTTTCGGTATCCTTACTAATATATGTGATATATTATGTAGATATGTGATATATTTTTTTTTGTGATTTTCTTTTTAAGAAAAAAGAATAAATTACAAAACTGAAAATACTAAAGACATGTGTTAAATTTTAATCAATTTATTGTTTGGTAACTTATACCATAAAACCAACGTATTTATACAATTTTGGTCTCATCCAAAACCTAATACAAATAGAAAATCTAAGAAATTGGTAATTATCTACAAGATAATATATACGGTATATATATATAATGTAATAGATAATGACTATAAATGCGGTTGCATTGATTAAGAAATAAACGTGATTTTCTTTCGATTCTGGTTTCTTATTTTTTCTTTTGATAAAGAATTCTGGTTTTTTATTGCAGAGAGATACCATGGATACATTCACTACAGAGTGGATTATCATCTTTGCTATTACTGGTTTTTCTTTGTTGATTATGATAATATATTATTGTTGTGGTGGTGGTAGTGAATGTCTCGATGGCGGGCTCGATGGTGACGGCGGCCGCGGCGGCGGCGGTGGCCATGGGAATAGTGGTGATGGAGGCGGTCATGGTAGTGGCAGTGGTAGCACGCCTGTGGTGGTGGTGGTGGTGGTAAAAGTAGCTAATTAGTTATGTGTGACGATTGAACGATGCCGGTTTAACTATTTGTCTTTTTTATTTTCTAATTTTTCTGAATTTAAATCTTGTTTTCTCACTTGATTCGGTTGACTGGTACAATACGATCTTTTTACCTATATGCATAACACAGATGCAACACGATCTTTTCTCAGTTTAATTTAAAATAAATGTTTTTTTAAGCCAAACTCCATTAAAGGAGAAAGAAACAGAGTATATCAGATCTAAACTGGTTAAAACAGATGTCATGCGAGATAGTACTGTTTTATGTATAGTTACATGTAAAAGCATTGGATTCACCATCCAGCATTATGTCTTACGAGGACCCTCAAGGTCAGGTAAGAGTGGAGCTTTGACAAGGAAATTAGGTAATGGTCGAGAGCCGTTTGCTATGTTTCGAGAGGTTTGGAGCAAGCGTAGTGATTTTAACAAGTGTTCATCACGAGTGTTCATCACGAGTGTTCATCACGACGGGTGCAGGATTTGTGAGGAGTACTCACATTATAATTCATTTTCAGATTAGTCCTTTTCAAATTTTCAGAGCAAGGTGTCTATTCAGTTTGACGATCTGTTAAAGATGGCTTGGAAACTCGTAAATAGTGAAAAAACAATAATGTGATTGCAGATTTTTAAATCTTAAATACACTAGTTCATTTATCGGTGGATCTTAAATATATTGAGAAAGTTCTTTTACCCATTCTATATCACGTATGATATCAGCACCACGATAAAGCATTGACCTTAATATTTCAGACAAGATGCCTCTGGCCTTATGCTAACATCACCTGTGAGAAGTCCTACATCAAACTTGCCACAAAAGTGTCGGGAAAAAATTGATGAGCCAACAGGACAAATAATCTAATAATATGAATGATGTTCTTCAGAATTCTCTACCTTGGTGGCCAAGGCAAATGCATATTCTGCAACAACTGTCTTCCCTGTCTGCTACAAAAACAGACTCTCCCTTTTCTAAACAAAAGATGGCCTGTAGACATAAGATACTCAGTTATTTACGGATAAAAGTAAAGGGAAATACCTCCTTCTGAAAGTTGTCCAATTCGAAGGGAATTCCATTGCCATGTCAGGAACAAGCTCATAGAACCGGTCTGCAATGTCTTGGCTATCTCCTTCAGTGGCCCATCCCTAAAAGAAGAACACACCAGAAATCATGTTGATGGGAGGGAAAATGAAATCTCAAGATGCAGAATCCACTTTCTTACCTCTTTCCGTACTTGTTTATCGCTGTTCCCAGTAATTGCTGATGACAAAATCTCATCTGGCACAGTGGCATCAGTCAGTCTCTAGTCCCTTGCTGCCTTCATTGCTTTTGCTCAATTTAGCTTCAGGTTCAGCTTTTGCCTTTGGAGACTCAGATCCAGCTGAGTGATCTTCATGACTGCTCAAACACACCATCTCTCTCAAGTTCGGAGAAAGCATCTTTTAACAGATCGTCAAACTGATAGACAACTTGCTCTGGAAAGTGCCACTGTTCTTTGAAATTGAACCGAACCGGTTTGTCCGATATCAACACAATTTTACCACTGAAACATATTACTATCTTGGTTTAGCAACAAAACCTACCTTTTCATCCTGATCCTAAACACCAACCAAAATTATATTTTCCTAAATAATTATAGAGATTAATAGTTTCGTCATAAATAGATAGGAATTACATTTATCAATACAAGTAGATCATAGGCTTGTTGGTAATAAATCTTGAAATCTAAAATGATTCAGTTTAAGTTGTTGTTAACATTTGCATTCTTTAATTTTCAATATAAAATTTCATATTTCATATTCAGTTTAAGTTGTTAAATCTTTTGGTCTCTTCCGTAAGTGGCACTGTTCTTTCCTATTCGAGTAACAAGCTTTCCTGCAATCCATAAGTGCTAAATATGACTGACAATAACAAACAAGACGAGAAAACTAGCACCAGACTGAACTACTTCTGGTAAGTTAGTTAAAGAGAAGGTTTTTAAACCTCGTCAAAGCAGAAATTACTCTCCATATCCAAAATCTTGCGAACTACCAAAGCGCCTATATCACGTCCCCTTTCTTCTACTGCTTGCCCTCTTTCAATCAACGTCACATCTGCACCGAACTCTGCCAGAACAAGAGATGCAAACAAACCAGACGGACCACCACCAACAACTGCGATTTTCGGTTTGCTTCTTCCTCCTCCATGTTGGTGTGAATCTCCAGAGCCATTGATAATCCGAGGTTCATCTTCGTTGGTTCTTTTACAATCGTTGATTAAACACTCTTCTCGGGAGACAAATGTTGAACAAGGCCAATCTTGGACTCTAGTCGGAAAATGAAATCATGAGCACGAGGCTCTAACTCAAGAAGCGTCTTCACATCCAAGTCCACAGTATACACAAACTTGGCCTCTTTCAGAATCTGAACAAAAGATGAAAAATTCAACCACTTGAACTACAGTATATAATAATATATGTGGAACCAAATTGTAACCTACCTTCCTAGCGTCAAAAGATTTCCTAATCACTGAAAATGCTTCTTCTGGCAGCATTGAAGCAACCTCAACAAAAAAAAAACCCAGATAAATTTTTAAAATTTCAGTCCAGAGACCCAATCACAGATAAACACATCACTCGAATTTCATACCCTAAGATAAAGTTGGGAAATTTTCACCGGAAACTCGATAACTTTAGCGATGGCTTGAAGCAAACCATCGGAAATACCGAGAAAATCTTTTCCTGGGTCATCTCCGACAGGAACTCCGAGCTTAGAGAGACGCCAAACTCCTTCGATCTGCTCCGTTCGCCACAGCTTCCTTCTGCTCCGTTCTCAGCTTCTTCCTCTCAGAAGGGTATCTCCGCTTACCGGTTCGCTTCGCAGCACAGAGAATCCGGTGTGTTTGGAGACGAGGATAAGAGAGAGAGCCATCATAGTAAGCTCAAACTAAAAGCTCTCTGGTCATGGCTCGATGAGAGAAATGAACAAGTGAGGAAATTCGTTTGCGAGAGAGACATCATAGTAAGCTCAAACTAAAAGCTCTCTCCTCTCTGTCCCATAGAGTTATCCTATCATTTGAAATTGAACCCCGGTTATGCCATTGATGGATAATCCGGTTCGTTTGGTTCGAATTTGATATGGTTTTAGTTTCCGACTTAGTTAATAATGTGAAATTCAAGTGATTAAATTGGAATCACAGATTATTTGAAGCTAGTCCATTATTATTAGCTTGCAATTTTATGGAGGTATTTCTACAGTTAATGTTGTTACTCTTTCCTACCATTTCAAGAAATCGTTGTGCAGCCAGTTTATGATCGATTTTTAATGTTAGTTTTAATGGAATTAGACAATTGTTATCGCTCGAAGTGTGATTGTAACGTCATTGGTGTGGTGAAAATCTTATGCAGTTAGAGTTCTTTTTTTTGTTATATCGAACTGGTTCTGATAAATAATTTGCAAAGTTAAAAACAATAATGTGATTGCCGATTTTTAAAATCACGAGTTATCTTAAATACACTAGTTCATTTATCGGCTGCAAGAGAGAGTTCAGATTAGTCCGGTTTCTAAAGTAAAACAGACCTGGGCCTACTTGAAATACAGGAAATATTGAAACCTTCAAAAGTGGACCGAGACAGACTTGGGCCGAAACAAAAGCCCAACAAATAATACACTAAGGTTTTTTTAGGGAGCTCCACCACTTTTCTTCTCGATATTCGTGTATGGATATTTTTTTTTTCAATTTAATTTTAAATAAATATTTTTTTAAATAAACTTCATTAAAAAAAGAAAAAAACATAGTACATCAGATCTAAATTGCTTAAAACTTAAACTTAAAACAGATGAGATACTACAAATTGAAAATCCCTAAACCGAACATGACTTGAACAAAAAAAATAAATAAATAACTAAACCAAACATGAAAAAATACACGGACATCACCATCACCACCGCAACATTGACTACACCACCACCGGAATACCGGCTGCACCACCACCGGCCGCAACAGGGACACCGGCTGCAGCAGCTGCTCTAGCTACTTGGATCCGTCCATTCCAATATGCCCATCTGTCTTCTAATGCTTGTGTAGCCACCTCATAAGCAATTTGCTTGGCTTCGTATGCTTGCTCTTTAGCATGGAAAACAGCAGAATTTGTGGCAGAAGGATCTTCATGAAGTTTTTTAGCAGCTAATTTTACAGACAATGTTGCCATTTTGACTTTAATTTTTACAATAAATTTTACCCCCAAAAGTTTGCAATGGTCAAATAGCTGTAGTAGTTGGAAACCCTTGATAATCTACCAAAAAAAACGATACCAAAAACAGGAAAGACCACATATTCGGTAAATTTTATAGTGGTTGTGAAAATCAGAAAAACCAATGAACTTCCTCCTAGTATGAGAGAAAGCTCATCTACACATTTTTTATAAAAAAACCAATCATATGAAATTGTTATTTCATAGGCTTTTATGGCCAGATATAAAATAAACAAAATACCAAAACCTATCAGACGCTTAACTGGCCTCACATCAGCATGTTTAGGCTCAGATGGAGGAGGTGACCCAGATGGAGAAGGTGAAATGGGTGTTGTATCATTATCAGCTCGATTAGCTGTGATTTCAGTGAAGACTAAATCAATAAGAATTGCTCCTATCAATAGAGCATGGACACCTGTGGACACAGTAGCTGCCCTGCAAAAATAATAATTTTAACATTAATATAATATGGAGAAAAATAAACAACATTGTAGTCTTATTAAAAGTAATTACCATTTTGTTTCTTTTGACTCTCGTACAGGAGGTGACATTGTTAGCTTTTGATGAAAATTTGTAGAAAGTTTTGGTGAGATTGTTAGAATTTTTGATAGAAAGTTTTGGGTGAGATTTTTGATAAAATTTTTGAGTGTTTAAATAAGTGAATATAATTACAAAAAATTAAAGTAGATCAAAAATATTCAGATTTTTTACCACCCCAAATAGTGAAAGAAAAAGTTATTAGAATAAAATAGATAACAATTTTATTACTTTATAATGTATCAGAATGTAAGAATTCTAGTTAAGGTAAAAGAAAGGGACAAGTCAAAAAAAAAATTACTCAAAAGTTTCGATTTTGCAAAATCTGTATACATGGTAATTATGATATCTTCTCTGGAAAATTGGCATATTTTTGGTCTTGAGGAAGAATTCGAGAAAATCAAGACTCGGTATCATGAATTCAAATGAGTCTATGAGAATTTATCAAATAATACAAGGTCAAAATTCTTGATCCGAAAAAAGCTCACATCAGAAACTCGTTGTTTTTTTTTTATAAATATGAAGGGCGTTTGTTGTAATGAAAAAACAAACAAACATTAACTAGTAAAATACATTTTAAGATTTATTTGTATATAGAAAACATAAAATATAAAATTACTTCTTTTTTTTTGTTTGTTAATTAAAATTACTTTGTATTTAATAATGAGAAAAAAATCCACGGTTGTATATACCAGTTAATCTCAAAGGGCACTATAGACTTTTCGAATATGAACTTGGAGAAAGACACTCAGCTTTTTACGCTGAGAACTTTCATATTGAGCCGTGTGTTTGGGTGAGTGTAGATATGAATAAAATAATTTTAAGTGAAAAAGGGAGAGATGATCGTAAAAAGCGTGGATGGTTTCTCTAGGGTTCACTGCGATGCCCAAGCCATGCTATTATTATTATTTATTATGAGCGTTCAAAAGTCTAAAAATTGTCAGTCAGACGGGTCCAAAACTTGGTAATAAAAAAATAAAAAAATATTAAAAAATGTTAAAAAAGGACAAAAGGGAAAAAAGGGGAAGCAGATGAAAGCAAAATGTCAAACACTATTTTCAAATTTTATCGGGAACTGGGGTTTGACAGTTGGTGTAATGGACTCATCAAAACATGTGCATCTCTTTCCTTCTTTCGTCTTTGTATTTACTGTTTAAGTTCTACGTCTTGTCCAATTCCTCACATGTAAATGCCGTGGTCCGTGGATGTTCTCCTTTTTTTTCTTCTTCTTTTATAAAAAGGACTTGGTTTCAATCTTTTTTTGTTCTCAAAAAGAAATCCCAACTTAATCTTCACTTTTCCATCTAACCAATTTTATGGTGAGCTTCGAATATATTAAGAGTAAAGGAGGAGATTGTTCAAATATCCGGTGGATATTTTGATCAGATAATATGGTGGGCCTCGAATATTATAAGAGTAAGGGAGGAGATCATTCAAATATCCTGTTGGTATGTATTAAATGGTACACCATAATACTTGGTCAATTTATTCGAATATCCGGTGCTGTTATATGTATAATAAATTAGCACGTATTGGTATTTGGTGTGCATTTATTGTATAATTTTCTTTCAATTTTTAGTAATGAGGACGATGTTTCCCTGTACCAAGAATCTAAACATCAATTGACCAAGTATTATGGTGTAGTTCGAATCTAACCAAATGACTGAACAATTATAAAAAATTTGGTTTCATTGTTTGTCGGATCAATACTAGTTTGATCTTCATCATTTTACAACATCTATAAATTAATGGATGAGCTGTTTCTATTTTTTTAAATATTTGGAAAAAATGGCTTATCTCCTAGAAGGCTAGAAGAAATATACTGTAACTAATATAGTGATACAGACAAACAAAATATATTTTTTGGGTTTAAGGGAGCAAAGACCTATCAAATAAATGTTCCAAAAAAAAAAAACTTATCAAATAAACGTGAAAACCCAAAGCCATTAAATTTGACAATTAAAAACTCATTGAAATGGTCAATGATCAATAATAATGTTCAAAACATTTGAAGAGATAAAATCGATCCACATTCCTCTATATCTCTAATGGCAAATAAGCTGTTGTATTGTGTAATTTTTTCCATGTTTTTGCTGCTTACAATGTTACGAGTTTGGCGGGAAACCACGAATGGACCCGGACCGCATGGTTCGTATAACAAGTTTATATTATTCAATTTTAGTTAGTTTTAGAATTTCACGTTTGTTGACTATATATAAATTTTGATACAGTATTTCTTATGTTTGCAACAGTCTATAGGCGAGAAGAATGGATTGAAAGGCTTTTCGAATCTGGATTTGCTCGTATTCGAATGGGATTTCATTAAAATCAGAAGTACTTTATGTCGTATTTTCAACAATAGCTAATTAGTACACATACTTTTAGGTTTAATGAAGAAAATGTGTGACAATGATTTATTTCTTATGTCTTTGACTCTTTGTTTGTAAATGTGTGACAATGTTCTAAAAGTTCCACGGCAACGGGTTGTCTACTGCGGATCCGGATCCGGGTCAGAAGTCTCATATATTAGAGAGTTTATTAAGAAAACTGCGACTGTGTGATGGTCTTTTAAGCTTTTCGGTCTAGTCTCTGTTTTTTGTTGGTACTCCTATTTCAACCTTTATCAAATAATGCAATCATTTAGACGAAAATAACTATTTAGTATTGTCCCCAAACTTAACACAAGTGGCAACAAAGGATGAACAAGTCAACAAAAACGACTTAACTCCTACCAATGCCACTACATAAGATAGTGCTCCGAAAAGATGTATACATCCTCTTTGCTTCTAACGATTGGAGTCAGATCAGAATATGGAATCCAAATACAAGTTGTTTCGCTTCCGACTAAACTCCAACAAGCTACCGTAACTACGATCAGCCACTCCCACGAATAGTGCCTCCGTGTCGGGGCTAAATGAGATTCCGGCTATTTCTCCGAACAGATCGATCTCTTGACACTTAGCGTAACCAGCCTCCGTGTCAAACACGTGTACAAAGTCTGCTGGCTCAGCCATGGCTAAGAACCGTCCATCAGACGTGAACCTCAAGGCTCTGATTGCTCCCATGTTTCCTTTCAACACTTTGAGTGACTGAGACAGGTTCCTTACGTCCCATAGCCTGCAGGTTGTGTCTTGGTTCCCCGTCGCTAGGATTTGACCGTTTGGGTGCCATGCTGATGAAAACGAGTAATCCAGATGGCCTTGGAGTCCGTGGACGACTTTTCCGGACCCGGCATCGGCTACTATACAGTCGGGGCTGTCCCCTACAACAGCCACTAACTTACCATCTGGACTGGCGGAGACGTTCTACACACACGACAAGAGAAACAGAATGATATAAAAACACTTTTGAAACTAAGAAGCAGATGATACTAAAAGCAGAGACGGCGAGATACTTACATTAACCGACCAATCAAAGGCGAAGTTGTTGAGGAAGGCGAAGTTTGTAGCATCAAATAGACGTAGCGTACAGTCATTGTTTGCGGCTATAACCCTTAACGAGCCACTACATAGATTAAGGGAGCATGGATTTGAGTTTTGAGGGTTTCTTTTCCTACAAGCAATGATGTTCTGTTTAATTTACCTTGGTGCGTTGTATATGTCAACCGAATTGGTTATGTCGTTTTCAGCTGATGTTAGTTTTGTGCAGAATGCAACTCCAGGTTCGTTGATTTTCTGGAATAGAAAAACCACAGCGAGTGAGAATCCAAATATTACATCATCGTAGAACACACTTGAGTGTGTTAAATATACCTTACAGATAAGCTCCCCTTGGAACCCTCCCGCAACTATCAAATCGTCTTTAACTGCCATGGTGCTTATCTGGACTCTTGATAGAGAATGTGATAACAATCCAGGCCGCTCCTGCAGATTGAGTTACCAATGTTAAAGAAAGTGGGTGATATAAGAGCAAGTGACGTCACGGTTTCTCTCACCGTTGTTGTAGGAACAATGGGCTTTGCCACATTAAGTACTTCTTTGCCCTTTTGCAGTAAAGATGACCAGTGCATGAGAGAGTAGTTCTTCATGAAATACACATCGTGCTTTGATGTTGCCCATACCAAGTTTCTCAGCTGGAAAAGGAAAGTGAGACCATAGAGATTAGGATTCGCATAAGACGAAATTGGTCATCTTACACAAAAACACAAGCCAAGAAGGAAACAAAGCGACACTTTCAGTAATCAAATGTGAACTTCACGATCGAATAAGTGGATGAAATAAGCAGGTGTTACAGCCAGAATACAAAATCTAAAGTATCTAAAATTAGCGTTCACTCGTTAACAGACATATGAACCAATAATGCCAGAAAATATGATAAGACCAAAACCAGAAGCACGAATAATAAGCACAAGATCTTGGTATCACTAAAGATGCAGATCATATAGAAGCACTCATATGCAAGCTCAAACAAAAGATTCCCTGTAAAATAGTATGATGACAAAGTTAGAGAGTCCTTGTAGATGTGCAAACATTTCCTATCATACCATATTAACAAAGGTTTCCTTACGACGCCAGCTGCTCTCCCAACCTGTTTAAGAAAGGTTAATGCATATTGTAACTGTTTCTCAAAATGCCTAACGACAAGTCTTCTCCTTAACTCCTCTGTTTTGAGATTATGAGCACATATAGTCTAACAATGGACACTGAGCAACGCTAATGCAATGCAAGTAAACCGAAAACACTCTGCGACTATGATTTTCTGCGTATATAAAAGCCTGAAAGTGTTGTTAACAATTTGCCTGGACTCTCAACTCTGCTTCGACCATCCTAGACACATATCTTGACACTTTTTTGAATCAGTTAGAACCTTACACGATATTGTACATGAGTAAACATCGAACCTAAATTATTATATTTCGAGAGAAGTTAGGAAGGAGCAGGTTAAATTAAGCATCCTTCAAGATTATCTGCAAAAGAAAACAACTTTGTGTGAATCAACACCCCAGCTGAACAGCTGAGGTGGGAACAATCAACATAAGAAAACAGGAAAAGGCGTAGAAAATTCTGTGACCGAGAACACAAACAATAACATATGCACATGCGCTAAATCTTCAACAACAACAAAAAAAGTTTTAGAACTGCCATATTTGTAAGACAGTGGAAGGCCTTAAGCAAAGTTAGGGTATGCAAACTCGGCGTGAAAAAATTGTGAGATTGAAAGTAACATGTGATTATTTTTCATAAATTATCTGACAAACTAATTTCAATACAAAATTTCCTGGAACTAGAGAACTCAGTCATGATATTGCAGCTGCAGACTCGACAAACAATTACTAGACACAAGATCCGAGTAACAGAGTATCTATAAACGAACAAAAAATGAAAACAAAAAAAACTTTGATGCTACACATTGCAAACATAGCTGGACAAGTTCTCTACCTGAAAATGTGCAATTGTGGACTTGACGAGCCTCGTGTTGAACTGGAAGTCGTAAAAGGTTTTTCCTTTCTCTACTTGCAAGCATTCCTGTCATCAACAAAACAAGAAATCATAAGACAGATGCACACCGAAACACAAAAATTCCAACTTTGCATCACAAATTAACTTTGATCTACCATACATGTTAAACAAGAAAGTTTTTACTGGCGCAGACAAACCTTATCAAGCTCTTCTCTGGATCGAAAGAGACTCTCGAAGTTTTTATACTGATGCAATCTCTTCTCACGGTATTGATCTCTGGTGTAATTCAGCCTCTCCCAGGGAATTCCTTGAATGTCTTTTCCGTTCCTAGCTTCTAACGCTGACGTATCAGTCTTCGTCTTACCCTGAGTCTAAGAACAGCATAAAAGATTCATTTTGATCACATCCATCAAAATCACAGGATATTCATAAATTATACCAGAATACATAGTATTAATTATACCGGGTCATCAAAATCATCCTCGAAATCGGAGTCCATGAAATCCGAATCAGTTTCAATCGTATGATCGACCTCTCCAAACGGTTCATCGTCTTCGAAATCAGAGACACCGTGAAAGTCATGGACGAGGTATTCGAGGTCAGAGTTGTCGAATATATCCATCTTTAAATCTGGTGAAATCGATCGAGAACAGATAAAAAAAAAACACCACAAATACTATGATAGAACTGATTTAGTAAAATCCAACCAGTGAAACAAAACAGCAGCTACGGAATCGATGAAAACTCACATATAGGAGCAGAAGTCATACATAAAGGACCCACGCAATTACATAACCGAGCGAATAAGAGGATAAAAAGGTAAACAAACCTGCTCTTGAGAAGCAACGATATTCAAAGAGCTTTCTTGGAAACTTCTCAGGGAAGAAGAGCGGAGAAAGCGTATCTTTGATCGCGAAGAAGGCGCCTAATTTCCGGGTAAAAGATTCTGGAAATGGAATGTTTTAACGAAACTGTGATCGAAGAAAGGAGCAAGCTTTGTGTGGTTAGAGAAAAACGGTGGGAAGGAGTTAAGGGCCTACTTATAACCATGGACGAAGGAGAGGCTTTCGGTAGGGCCCATAATTAGAGGTGGGACCGGTTGGAGTCGGTAAAACCAACTTGTTTGAATGTTCTTTGACGTTGAAGTGGGAAGTCTTGAGACCCACATATTTACCGGAACAGTCGTTACATGGTCAAATTAAACGTTAAAATCCTCAACAGTTTAACAAATTAATATATGCGATAAAAGAATAAATAGGAAACAAAATATCTATTTTTTTGGGGCTTAATCCAAGTCTTCCGTATTCCTTACTCACACTTTGAAATCTTGATGATGTAAATATTTAATATTGAGATCTCATTTAAAGTACGTAAGGCCAAATTCTTGTTTCTTTGTGTGTTGATTTTTGGCGTTTCCCTTTTCTTGTTTCTGTCTATCTTTCTTAGTAAAAATAAATTTCAGATGTGTCTTGTTAATATAAGGAAATATTTCTAGGTAAGAAAAGCAAATGTAATCCACTGAACTTCAACATGTGTCAATTTATATTATGTTTTTTTTTAAGTAAAAAATGAGACAAACGGCAGACCATTTTAATAAAATAAAATATCTGGAGGGGTTAGGACCGTGGGAATATTTAATAAGAATAGACACATGAGGAAAATTTCAAACATTGTAATAAAATATGTTTGGTACGTGTGGCCATGAAAGTTTACCGACATCTCGCCATCACTATGTAATATCAATTTCGTCCAAACCGGCATTTAACCGGTTACGAGCAAATGACGTCACGAGAACAGAAGGGTGACTCGGCTTTAGACGTGTCACGTGTCGACCAACAAGAGCATAGCTTCATCCATGTGGCGCTGGACTTTGATTTTATATTTTTATCAAAAGACCACAACAAATATATTTCAATATTTTATCTTAATTTCAATGGAGTCTGTACCAAACTACGAGTATACATATATATAATTTATTATTTTTTAATTAAATGATCCGGACACATTCGATTATATTTTAGAATGAATAAAACGGTTGAAATATTTTATTCAGCAAATTTTTTTAATGAGTTTTTGGTCTGATTCCAGTTAGCACACATATATCTGTTTGTTTTTACTTTTTAGTAGAATACAAATCTGGGTAAAAATGCAATTTTACGTTATGTTTTTTAATTAGAAATTTCAACCATCAAATAACAAATGCATAGTTTACGTAACAGTAAATTTGTATCTAGCTTTTGTTTTAAATGTAGAATTTGTGTGGACTAAAAATTTATCTTTTAATATCAAATACTTCGTTGAGACGGAAAACTACTATAATATTTTATTATTTGTTTGAAAAAGACATTTTTATTCAGTCAAATCTAATTAAAATGTGATAGATTAAAATTAATTTAAGAAAGAGGGCTTGAGATGACAAGTTAATGTTACATTTTGTGGTTGGTTGGACGGTTAATTTTTACATTTCTCAACAATTCTTCTGACTCTAGTATTTAATGTTTTATTAAAGATACAAGTGTGTTAACCAAAAAAAAGAAGAAGATACAAGTGTGTTTTAGTGGGCCTGATGGGCATACAAGTGTGTTTTAGTGGGCCTGATGGGCTGTAAATAACACTATACTCCAAAAGTATTAGATGACCTAAATCAAAGACCAAAACACAGCACTCTCACACTACAGTATTTGAGAAAACGTTATTGGGCTTAGAACCGTAACAAAAGTATTATATAAAAATAAAAATAATATTTTAGGTCACCGATGCGAAGTAGAAGGATATTTACGTCAATTCAAGAAGACAATAATAATTAGTAGACTCTGTCACTCTCGTCAGTCTCTCAGTTTCTCAATTTCTTTTCCTCATTTCGAAGCCATGGCTAAATTGATTCTTCTCCTTCTCATTCTCTTCTTCCTCCACGGCGTCGATCCAACTCCTCCTCCGTCATCTCCGCCGCATGCGTGCGAACCTTCGAACCCCACCACGAAACTCTTCCAGTTCTGCCGCACTGACCTCCCAATTAGCCGGCGAGCACGCGATCTCGTCTCGCGGCTAACCATAGACGAGAAGATCTCTCAGCTGGTTAATTCAGATCCAGGGATATCACGTCTGGGAGTGCCGGCGTACGAGTGGTGGTCGGAGGCTTTACACGGCGTTGCCGGCGTCGGTCCCGGAATCCGGTTTAACGGCTCGGTTAAAGCTGCCACTAGCTTTCCTCAAGTCATCTTAACCGCTGCTTCCTTCGATTCCTATCTATGGTTCCGCATTGCTCAAGTGCCTTCTCTCACTCACTGTTTTTCTCGTGTTTTTAAATTAATCAATTTAATATTTTCTCTTTCGATCTCTTAATTGTTCGAATTTAGAAGCTTTTTTGTGGAATTAAGGATTGTCAGTCTAACAAGATTCCAGAATTTTTAGAAAGTCTTAGTAAATATTAAATGTTTTACATGTTCTTAATAAAGTCCTCACTAAAAGTCTACAAAAAATGACAGTTTATGTTTTGTTTTCCAAGAAATCCAAAAATTCCGAAAAAAATACAAGGTTTAAGAAGAATATTAAAAGTTTGTATTAGTATGTTAGGATATTTTTTTTGAAAAAACTCGAAAAAATATTAATTACGAAATTTTTAAATCGAGGTTTCAGGTAATAGGAAAGGAAGCAAGAGGAGTGTACAATGCAGGGCAAGCGAAAGGGATGACATTTTGGGCACCGAACATTAACATATTTAGGGATCCACGGTGGGGAAGAGGCCAAGAAACTCCCGGGGAGGATCCGACGGTCACCGGATCTTACGCGGTGGCTTACGTCAGAGGGTTACAAGGTGATTCTTTCGACGGTCGGAAAAATCTCGCCGGTCATCTCCAAGCCTCCGCTTGTTGTAAGCATTTCACGGCTTATGATCTTGACCGTTGGAAAGGTATCACTCGCTACGTTTTCAATGCTCAGGTAACTTTTATCTAGTCAATTTTCAACGGTCGCCATCTTTTTTTACTCATCTTTTCCATTTATTTAGTCCCTAAATAATCTAGAAATAATCAAACGATTAAAGTGTTTGTTTTTCTTCTAAAGTGCGACATAAAAGTTAAGTTATTTTACATAATGCCGTTTTTATAGGGCATCAAAAGAGTATTATTCCTTGATTGCACTCTTTACGTCTTGTCATGAATATGTGCTAATCTTTCTGTCTTGTCATAAATTTTGAATATTTACGTAGATTATCATTAATAATTATATGATAAATTTTCATGTTGATTCCGCCGTGGAGACTGGTTGGAACCGAGTCAAATTTTTGTTAGAAATTAGAAACAAACAAATTAAAAGTTCATGAAACCTTCTTATTATTACTAGTATAATACTCTTTCCGTTTTAAAATCATTAATATCCATACAAATATATATATATATATATATTTTTNNTTTTTTTTTTTTTTTTTTTCCAAATGCACCAAATTTATTGAAATTCCACCTTATTAACCAGAGAGAAAATTTTGTTTTGTCTTGTATAAAAACACTATTGTACTAAAAAAAGATAATAATAAATATTCCAATAGTTTCTTTTTGAATATATGTGAAATATCTCATATAATTATTCAAGGTTGGATTAGCATAATAACATCACAACACTCTTAAATAAAAACCTTAACTATGTATTTCTGTTTCTTAATCTCATGTCAATTATGTTTACTCAAGAATATTATAATTCTTTCATTTTTTTTTTTCTAAAGGTGAGCTTGGCTGACTTGGCGGAGACGTACCAACCACCGTTCAAGAAATGCATAGAAGAAGGCCGAGCCAGTGGCATCATGTGCGCTTATAACCGAGTCAACGGCATTCCCTCTTGCGCTGACCCAAATCTCTTGACTCGAACCGCTCGTGGTCTCTGGCACTTCAACGGGTTCGATCTCTCTCTCTTCTTCTCGTTTCTTTGTCTCTTCTCTTTAATAGTCACTTCAATTTGATGATTAAAGCTGTCTTCTTCAGATACATTACCTCCGATTGTGACGCTGTCTCAATCATCTACGACGATCAAGGCTACGCAAAATCCCCTGAAGACGCCGTCGCCGACGTCCTCAAAGCCGGCATGGACGTAAACTGTGGATCATACTTACAGAAACACACCAGATCAGCTCTTCAACAGAAAAAAGTGTCGGAATCAGACATTGACAGAGCCCTAATCAATCTTTTCTCCGTTAGGATTCGTCTCGGTCTCTTTAACGGCGATCCAAAAAAACAGACTTTCGGAAACATTAGTCCTAACGATGTTTGTTCTCCGGCTCATCAAGCTTTAGCCCTCGAAGCAGCTCGTAACGGTATGGTCCTCTTGAAAAACTCTCTTAAGCTCCTTCCTTTCTCCAAACGCGGCGTTTCATCATCGTCGTTAGCTGTAATCGGTCCAAACGCTTACGCCGCCAAAACGCTTCTCGGAAACTACGCTGGTCCGCCTTGCAAGACTGTGACTCCTTTAGACGCGATCCGCGGTTACGTCAAGAACGCTGTTTACCATCAAGGATGTGATTCCGTGGCGTGCTCTAACGCCGCGATTGATCAAGCGGTTGCAATGGCGAGGAATGCTGATCGTATGGTCTTGATCATGGGACTAGACCAGAGTCAAGAGAAAGAAGATATGGACCGCGTGGATCTCAGTCTTCCCGGGAAGCAACGAGAGCTTATAACTAGCGTTGCAAAAGCTGCAAAGAGACCGGTGGTTCTGGTTCTGATCTGTGGCGGTCCTGTCGATATCTCATTTGCTAAAAATAACGATAAAATCGGAAGCATTATATGGGCTGGTTATCCTGGAGAAGCTGGAGGGATTGCTCTTGCTGAAATCATGTTCGGAGATCACAATCCTGGTGAGTCTTTTTCTTCTTCTTCAGCAAAAAGAGAAAAAGCTTTGATTTTTGTATTCTTCTAATTTTTCGATTTTGACTGTTTGTAGGAGGGAGATTACCGGTGACTTGGTATCCTCAGGGCTTTGTGAATGTGAAGATGACAGACATGAGGATGCGCTCATCATCTGGATATCCAGGAAGGACTTATAGATTCTATAAAGGCCCTAAAGTGTTTGAGTTTGGACATGGTCTTAGCTATTCAACCTACTCTTACCGGTTCAAGACTCTGGCTCAAACCAATCTCTATGTAAACCAATCTAAAGCTCAAACCAACTCGGACTCTCTTCGATACGCTCTGGTTTCAGAAATGGGGAGAGAAGGTTGCGATATGGCCAAGACTAAGGTGAACGTTATGGTTGAGAATCAAGGGGAGATGGCGGGAAAACATCCGGTGCTGATGTTTGTGAGGCACGAGAGAGGAGGCGAAGACGGGAAACGCGCGGAGAAACAGCTTGTCGGGTTTAAGAGCATTGTGCTAAGTAATGGAGAGAAAGCTGTGATGGAGTTTGAGATTGGGCTTTGTGAACATTTGAGCAGAGCTAATGAAGTTGGAGTTATGGTTGTTGAAGAAGGAAAGTATTTCTTAACCGTAGGAGATTCAGAGCTCCCTCTTACGGTTAATGTCTGAACCTGAAAACATTAAAAAAAGACACTTCCTCTTGAATTGGCTTTTTGGATTGAAATAACATGTAATAAACGTGATTCGTGTATCTAATACATATTTTAAGCTGTTCTTGATGATTCTTGCTCACTAAATATGAACTCAGAAAGTGAAACAAAAAAAAAGAACCGATATTCGGGTTTACTTCAGAACCGATATTCGGGTTTACTTCAGAATACATTAGTTAAGGGTCTCATCAAGCTTCTGTCTGTATTGCGCCAATCTCTGAAACCAAGAAGCATTATGTCAGCAAACTCGTAAGTAGTCATAACCATGGAGATTAAGAAACCACACAAACGATTGGCTTGGCTTGGTTTGGTTTGGTTTACCTTAGTATAAGCATAGACACCGGCTTCTGTAGGACCGACCGGGCTTCCTCGTCTCATGAATTTTCTGTCTTTGAAGATGTAGAGTAATGGTAAACCCGTAGATAGCTCTAGACTTGTAACCTGAGAGAGTCAATACAAACTTAGTGTCTTAGCAAATCTGCAAAAACAAGTGATAATAAAAGACTGAATCTGGACTGGAATCAGATTGTTTTGTTACCTCCTGAGAAGTTAATTTGTCAAGATACATAATGATAGATCGCAATGAGTTCCCGTGAGCAGCAATCATTACGTTGTTTCCAAATGCAAGCTCTGGTTGAATCTGCATTTGAATTTAAAACGTTTCTAAGGATCTGCATAAAGCCATAAACGAATACGCAAGTAAGAAAATGAATGAAAGGAATCTTTCATTCATACATTGTCTTCAAAATAAGCCACTGCTCTCTCAGCGCACATCTCCAAGCTCTCGCCTTTAGGAGGAGGAATGTGGTAACTCCTACGCCATTCGTGAACTTGCTGTGTTCCATATCTTTCCGCTGTTTCTTCCTTGTTTAAACCCTGTAATTCTCCATACCTAACTCAAGACAACAAAAAAAAGGTCAGAAACTTTATGCAAGTCATAAACAATAGAAACACAAGAGAAGCCACATGGGTTGTTTTACATTCTCTCATTCAATTGCCAAGCTGCTATAACCGGGATAGATTGCTTTCTAGTTTCCTCACTGAAAACATGACTCCAAGTTTGCGCCTTTTCACTCTCATCATGCAAGATGATCGGAACCTAGAGAATTGACACAACAAGTCAAGTAATGAAATTTTATGAACAAAGAGCAATAATCTTTTTGATCTTTCTGTAACCTTCTTGCAGCGATGCTGAGTCATAGCAAGCATTGCGGTCATTTGAGCACGGATTAGAGATGATGTGAAGATCAAATCTACAGGTATGTTGCTAATTCTCTTCCCGGCTTCAATAGCTTCTGCCACACCTTTCTCTGTCAATGGCACATCAACACAACCCGTGAACAGATTCTTCTCGTTCCATAACGACTCTCCATGCCTAATCAATATCAAAGCTGCTTCATCTGAAAACATATGAAAACAAAAACTTGATTCAATGTTTCTTCATCACTCTTAAGATATAGTCAAGAAGCCAAGAAAAAAGCAGGCACACTTGATTTTTTCTTGGATTCATGAGTGATGTTCTTGGGAGGAGACAAGACAGTGTCAAAAACCGGAATCTGCGATGCAGTTGCTTCGATCTTGAATCTTTTCTGTCTTAATTTCATCGGCACGTTCAAAGGCTCCTTGAGAAACTGAGAAGCTTTAAAATTGGAAGGTCTATGAGAAGCAATAGACCCGATTGCTTGGTGAGACACAACCGTAGACATCTCCGGAAATTCCTATGACGTGATAATAACCAAAAGGGTTAATTGTATAACTTAGCAGTAATCAAGAATTAGTAAGCTAAGTGATGAACTAAATATCTCAAATTCGATGTAGAGAAAAAAAAAAACCCCAAAACGCAAATCGCATCAAACACTTTAGCATTAACAAAATATGATTGCGTATATATACCAAAAATCAAAAGAAACAAAGAGCGATTAAGAGGGGAAATCGAAAATCCAATGCAGGTCAATAGAGAAACATACCTGTTAAATAAAGGCTATGACGACGAAACCGAGGATTGAGAAGGCAATAGAAGAAAGAAGAGGCCAAAACTTTTTTTTTTATCTTTGGGGGCAAGACGTCGATTTCAATGATGAGAGAAGCAGTCGGAGAAGGAATTAGTCGAATACACGTCGATTTCAGTATACCCAACTAAACCTCAGACCCAAAAATTATAAAGCTTTATACAGGATTTTTGACCAATAAAATGAAAAATCTCTCCTTTTTTTTTTTTAACGTTTTGGGTTTTGCGTGAAGAAATAGAGACGACAAGTTAAATTTATAACGAGGCGAGGGTTGTTGAAGGTGTGGCGTTTTTAACGATCGATTTGGCGAAATGCTTTTACAGAAAACGTCGATTTAAAAGTTGGTATTTAATTATTAATTAGGGTTTATTTGACGACTCTCTGTGAACTGTAACCTTTTTGACGGCGACCAACTGGGATTGACATTTGGCAATTTGCGTTACTGCCATTTTTGGCCCTTTCTTCATTGTTTGTTTTTTATTACTTCCCAAATTAATTTTATTTTTATTTTAATTACGTACACAGCGCAGAAACAAAAACCGGAGTTGACCATAATACATTAGCGGACATTTTAAGTACAAACCAATATATTACGATGATTTTCGTAGGGCCGGTTTTGATCGTGTGTCGTAGGTGCATTTGCACCGGGTCCAGAGTTCAAATTTAAAAAATTTACACTGAGTCGAGGGTCTAAAATTAATATTAAAAATTTTACACTGAATCGATGGTCAAAATTTTGTAAATTGCACCGGATCTTTTCAACAATTAAACCGGGCCTGAATTTTCGGGGCATGACCATAAGTATTTTGGTTTAACTTGTATGTTGTGCTCATGTGCTGTAAATTTAAGTGGTTTATGTATTCTGACTTTTTGATTCGAATAAACTACAAACTGCAAACCGCATAAATTTTTATTTTTTTGGATTTAAAAAAGTTAATATTGATCGGAGTGTTGAGTTTGGTGATGTATTTAGCTGCTGGGGGTAGGTCAATGTGAAATTGAGTTTTGCATTAAATTCTTCCCAACAACCCTTGGTGTTTGCTTAAACCCCTTTTTCCCCTAAAAAGTTACAAAAAATCCATATAGGTGGTGTTTTTTAGCCCAGTTCTAATGTGATGGGATATAATAAGGCCCATCATTGACAACAAAGGCCCATCAAAGTCTATTAAGAATTTGGTAAAGTAGATCTGATAGGAGTATATGAGGACTGAATTCTGAGTTTTTTTTTTTTTTATTATGTCTAGAGCCATTTTCGGGATATTTTATTAGCGGGAATTAGCACAAAATCTTTTTAATTTTTCATTTATTTATCCATAACTGCACTTGAAAACACCAGATGAATTTAGATTTCACCATGCTTAGTATGAATTTTGTTTTTTTATAACTCAAATGTTTAGTATGATTTGTTTCACTAAATTTATTAATTTTTTCTTTTAAAATTTCATTGACCTCATTTTTTAGACCATAATCTCCACAAAATTATAATTCTGAAAGTCGTATATAAAACTTTAATAAAAATGATGATTAATAGAAACTGTGACTTTATGATTTTATTTAAGATTTTGATTAAATTTTTGAAAAATTATAATTTTAAAAAAACTAAAAACCAGATTTTGTTAGCTTTAAAAAAAATGAACCGAAAAAAAACAAAAGAAGAAGAAATAGGCTTTGAAAAAAAAAAAAAAAAATTTAAAAGCTGTTAGAATATTAAAGTGTGATTGAAAAAAAATAATCTTTTAAGAACTTTCAAAAAAATTAAAAATAACTCTTAAAACCTAAACACCAATCGGCCACAAAATCTGAGTAAGCCAAGATCCGATTATTTTTTTAAGTAAGGAAGAATGAAGTAATCAATAAAAGACACTTCCCAAGAAAGCCATTGAAGAAGCTTACACAAACAAAGTTCCGATCACCAGACTCATCATCATCTAAGACAAATAAGTAAAAAAAAAAACAAATACAAATATTATATATTTCTTAAACCAAATCGAAAACACCATATCATAGCATTTAAGAGATTAGAGATGGTTCTAATCTAATCCTCTTCTTCATCAACCTGATACTTCTTAATCAGCTCAGAGCAAAACACATCGCTAACTTCTTTCTCGAATCCCATGTTGTTGGCGTGTCTGATCTGCGAGGCAATGCCACTGTAATGATTCAAGATCACACGGGACTTTTCACGTCCTACGGAGATTTTAGAACAGCCTGCGTCTGAGCTTTTCAGAAGCATAACATCGCACATCTGGTCTTTGTGGTCATCGTGGACAATGAACTTGTAGTTTCCTTGCTTGTCTGATACAGCTTCGTCTGTGTAAAGCTCTTCCATTGTCTTCCTGTCTTTGCACACAAGCTTCACAGTCGCACCTATTATATAGCCAAAAAAGTTCTCACCACAGTCAAGAAATGCAAGCAAGAATGTGAAAAGACGAAGACGTTTTATTTCATGGCAAAAACTGAAGTAGAAACCCAACAAAGGACAAAACTGTGTAAGCAGTGCTTCGTGATGAAGTTTCCATAGACATAAAATCCATCAACCATGAAGCTAAATCATCAGAGTCGTTCGTACCTTAATCTAAAGCCAGATCTAGTACATAAGCAGATGAAACTACGAGGATCAAACATTAAGCAAGGTTCTCAGATCTAACAAACTAATCCATCCGAATCAAGATTCAACACTAAGTGGAGCACTCAGATCTAAAAACAAATCAATTCGAATCGAGAATCAAACACTGAAGAGAACGTAGCATCGGCAATTTCTCAAGGAGAATCGTGAATCCCTGAGATCTAGAAGAAACAATCGACACTCTCCGGCGCAAAAGAAGCGAAAAACCAAGAGTTTAGAGAGAGAGAGAGAGATATACCGGGGATGAAGTAGGAGGACTCAACAGTCTCGAAGCCGAATTTGCAAGTGTCACAGTAGGTGCGACCTTGAACCACCATAGTGTTCTTACCAATACTTGGCCTCCTTGCCGCCATGGCTATCGCCGGCAAAATACAGAGAACCATCAACATCACCAATTTCGCCATTTTCGAAGAGAGAAAGCGAGAGAGAGAGGCTATGGTGGATTTGAAGTGAGAAGGAAGGAAATGCAGATTAGTTAAATTTAAGACACTAGTAGAGGAGCGAATCTAGGAGGAAGATGAAAGCGCGTGAGATTTTGTATGCGATCAAGGGCAATGTTGTCAATTCATATTAGAATCAGTTAACGTGGCAGTATGTGATTGGAAAAATCGAGTGGACCCCAAACATTTGTGCCTATAAAAAAAGAAGAAAAAAAAAGCGGTGCGTTTGCGTGATTGCAGCTGGATACTAGTGGTTACTCTCTGTCGGTGCTCACATGGGAAGAAAGAAAGCATCAAAATGTTTTTCTATAAATTTCTTTTCTTTTTTTTTTAAATAATGACGGTGCCGATAATTACTTGAGGTAACAAACAAAATCAATTATTTGAAATAAAGTCCATTATGTTTCCTTGGATCTCTTCTTGGCCCATTAGTTTCACTGAAAGGTCTTAGTTATTATAAAATGTGTGCCAAAGTGGATCAATCTTTTTCAGCCCATACAGTGCGGACGATTATTAAATTCCATTTTATTTGCGTTTGCGTTTCCGTTTGCGTTTATATAACATGGAAACGCAACTACAAACGTAGACGCAATAAATAGGAAATTATTAAAGCTCATCTCAGACAAAGAAATATAGCCTCCTACTATGCATTTATACATTTTTAAAGACTTCGGGATTTTCTAGAATAATTTATTATTATTAAAAATCCGTAAAATTGTTATAATATTCTTTAATATGGGTACTATAAATCGATTATTTATCCAGGTAAAATAGTAAAAAAACAAAACTTTATTTTTCCAAATGTTCAAACATCTGTTGAAAGTTGAAACCCTTTTAAGCAGGGAAGTTATTGAAAATAAGAATGATGCATTGAAAATAGGGGAAAAGGCAAAAGAGGACATACTGCGATACGAATGTTGAAATATATTCATTATTCAGTCACATGGTGATGATATTGATGACTATATATTCATCTAATGTACATTAAGTGGCGAACATCAATCATTTTATCGTACCAAACCAAAACCTTTTTGCTTAATATTTTGATCATTCATCACCGTTATGATTTAACAAATATACTTTCATCACTTTTTCTCAATATATTTTGTTTTTCTCCATTGTGTACGTTTGTTCTGGTCATGTGATGTGACTAATCTATTTGATGAGTAGATAGTTAAAATCGTGTTTCTATAATTTATGGAAGAATCGATGTGATCTCTGATGATCTGTAGATACTTTGTATTTTTATAATACCCCGTGTAGATACAAAAAAACTTGGCTTTCTTTGGAAAAAGGCTTCTTTTCCAAAACTTAATGAATATGGTGTTTAGTTATAAAGAAAAGTTTACTGTATACACAAAATTCATGGACTAACGAAGAGGATTAAAACTTCTAAAAAATCAAGAATTATAATATCCTAATAAAAAAAATAATAGCATCCTAATTGTTGTTCGATTGTGAAAGCATATGTAAAATCATCCTACCCCAATCACATCGCTTTGTCGTCTAAAAACAAACAAAAAGATTACATGATCCTATACATATTCTAACCATTCTAGTACTTTGTCTGGTTATAAAATTAAACAGAGTTCACATTTAATTATTATACAAAAAAGCGAGGGACTTTATACACAAGCAAGTGGGGAGGCATGAATGTATAATATATAAAATCAGATCAAGAATCAGAATAATTGAGAACCAGTTGAGTATGTTTTGTTTTATTGTATACTCTCAAATTCTTAATACACATGAGATTATTGTTAAAGTCCAAATTAGGGATGTTAATAAGAACTGAAACTTCGAGGGTTGGTCCCGACCCTGAAAATAAACTAAAATTCTTGTCTTTTTTTTGTTCTTTGGAAATTCCGGGTACAATTAGGACCGAACTCAATGTGGAAAAAATATTTAAACAAGGTCAGACCTAATTGAGGCTTATGTCATGGAAGGAAAGAAGATGCGAATCGCCTCGGCGAATTCATCCCATGAGATTTTTCTATCTTTATTTTTATCGACTCTCTCGAAAATCTTTGCGATTGACATTGTTGTTTTGAGTGATAATGTAAAAAGTCTGTGAAATCTTTTGTGTGAAGAGATCAAAAACTATACCTATGTATTTATAGAAAAAAAATTGATTTTTAATTTGAATTACTACAAAGATTAGTCTTTGGATCATAATTTTCTTTTTTTTTAACATAATATTTTCTTTTTTTAAGAATCTCAAACCTTTATGGTTTTGGAAAAAAAAATTCTTTTTTTATTTATCCTATAAACAACTAATGAACCGATAGGAAAAGAAAAAAAAAAAAATTAATGAACCGATTTAGTTATCGTAAACCGAGTTGAGAGTTGTTACCTGGTTTTTGGCAGAGTAACAAAAAAGAGCTATAATTAGAAAGTGTACGAAAGAAGGATAACATAACCAGAAAATAAATTACTGAAAAAGTAATCTATTATAGAATGGTAGAATAGGTAATTTACATATAAATTTTGTTAGACAACTAATTATAATTCATTTTCTTATTACACAATGTAATTTCTCTTTATGAAATAGAAGTAGATAATTTAAACTTATAAAACAAAAATATTAAAAAAACTAGTAAACTTAAAAATGATTACAACATGGTTGAACAAGACTCATTCCTATATTACAAATTTTGACGGGTTCAAAAAGGGTTAGAGCTAATTCAGGACCGAACTTTACAGCCGGGTTGAACCGTAAAACCCTATTTAACATCCTTAGTCCAAATTAAGAATGAAATCAACAATTAATAAGCTACGTGACTTGGACCTTCACATGAGCTGTTCTTCCCACTTATCTTTGCTTAATTCGGATGGAACAGCTCGATCCGTAATATATAAAATGGGCCAACACCACTTATATCTGAATAAATAATGAAAGATCAAATAAAATCAAATTTTATGTTTGGCATAAAGGCGAAAAACTATGCGTGGGTGTGGTTTTAGAATGTTGCCTTTATACAAACAGAAAGAAGTTTACCGCCGTGCTTAGATGTGATTAAGTTAATATCAAGATTCGTAGACGGTTAGCACTAATGAGATTAAATAAAATACAAATTTAGCCTTTCTCAAGTGTACTTAACCTTGTATTATATCATTAACAATAGTATATTAGACTCGAAGTAAAAAGGATCAATGACATTTATTGTACAACTGGATTAGACAAAAAAAAAGTTCATGGAAGGCATATTTGCACGTGTACTCCTGGTCCCTAGTATTCTTATAATCTTATCCCCACACTTGGCTAAAATTTTTAATAGAAAAAATTAGAAGTAGAACCAAAGAGTAACGGGGCAACTTCTTATTTCTTGTCCCCTCCTAAAAAACAAATACCACACATTAACATATATGGCACATACTCTATTATTATTTGCTAGCCAATAAATTTTGAGTTTTTGGCTCATACTTCTCTTTAGAGTCTTAGACACATGCATGATCATTTCGTTATAACCTGTATCCTTGTTAATCTCTTTCTACTGAAAGCTATCAGACTATATATGAAACCAAAATTAAAACTGTTATAGAAAACTATCTTCAACCAAGTGAATAATTCAAAACGGATGCATACATATATATAATGCATATTTCGTGCTGGTTTGATAGTGGGTTTTCACTTAATTGCAAAACCAATAATTTGTCTTGTTTTCCGCATAAGCTAACTAGATTATTAGGCCATTCATGAACTAATATTAAATAAATAAATAGGAAGCATGCAGTTACTCTCAGTTTCTTACCATCTTCTTTGGTCGAGAAAGATGCCAACCATCTTTATTTTATATCTCGGGCTTGCTTTTAATTTAGTTTTTTTAATATAAAAAAACATAATTATACAGCTTTTGTTTCGTAAAACAATAATTAAGGAGCATGGATGCTAGGTTGGAGAGATCAAAGAGACGTCGGAATTCAGATAGTTGGCCAAATTTGATGCGGACACATGCCAATTTGGCCAAGTGGTACTATTCTATTACTCACTTACAATGTTTAATATCAACTTGCTACTATAGAATTCATTCACAAAAAGCAATCTAACATATGTGTGACATAAACTTTAATACTTTTTATAAATATTTTTGTTGAAATGTATGCTTTCTGTTTTTACTACATTATACAAAATACTATGAAGATTTTATCATGGTAGAAATATTTGAAAGCATAGAGAATTTGTTCTGAAAAAGTATTATCAATGCACATGTATACTTGAAATTTATATTCGAGGTTGTGTCAAATTAAAAGAAACTTAAGGTTTCCTCAGGTACTTATATATTATTTATTTTTAATGAGTATGCATACAAAAAAGTGTAAAAACAAATGGGAAACACACACACAATGTCATTAGGAATCTGTCAAAACTGTAATGACCTTCAAAGACAAAAATAATAATAATAATAATAATAATAACTGAGAATCTATTAAATTTTCCAATTGGTGGATACTGGGACCCATGCTGATTAGGCATGAGATTCCTCACTCAAGCATCATCGTATTTAATTAACCTTGACTATTTACATACTCCAACAGCATACACAAAGATGAACACCGTATGTATATCGGTGTATTTGATTTGTATACATGTGTATAAAAAGTACATAAAGGCTACAGCCAGTACAAACTTGTACATCAACTTTAGTTGACCTAAATTGAAAATTTAGAATTAATTCTCGGATAATATATACGTTATTGATTCCAGGTTTGATGATTAAACAAAGTACACAAAGTCACAAACTTGGTTCTAATTTTGAATACATGTATGATCAATTAACCAATTACGCTGCTTTTCTATTATATTTTCTTTTTAAATTCTTCGTAATCTCCGACGATATCCAGCTTTTATGATACAAAATGACTACTGCTAATATCCTCGATTCCATTTGTTTGTATCGTTGATTCTAAATATCTCAATTCAATCTCCTAAAATGCAACCTCATCCACATAAATCAACTGTAAATTTGTAATCTTACTCTTTCTCATTTGAGTACTTGAAAAATAACACAAGTCTTACATACATTTGATTTTATTTCAAATAGATCAAAACTTGTAAAATTTGAACCCTCGGAAAACATCTAATTCCACCACAACGCACGAGGGTGATTAACACGGTTAATTAACGCTCAGTGCATTATATATGTATTACCCGATCATAATCATATACAAACACATAACAAGCCACACATAATATATATATATATATATATATATAACTATATAATGTTTGTGAATATGAGGGGATTACACGGCGGCTGCAGCTCTCCCTCCTTTGCCGGGTTTCGCGGTGGCCGCCACCGCCGATGCTTTCGTCGACTTACCTTTCTCTTTCCTCTCGTCTTGTGCCATTTGCTGTTGCCTGCACTCTGAGCTACAAAAGGCCGTATCTCCCCTGCCATTTTAATTACACCAATTATTCATCATCTCCAGTTTAAAACAAGCAAATTCAGTTTCATGAAATTTAACATTTTACCCAACAAAAAAAGAAGAAAAAGTTAAGTGTCATAAATCATTCAAATTAGCGAAATTCGATATCCTTTCAAGCTAATTGTTTTTCAGTGAATGTTTTAGTTCAAAATCCGACTCTAAACATACGATTAAAACATGAAATTAAAAGCACACACGATTTTTATATATAATATACCTATACATATAGATGTCGCGGCCAGGAACAAGTAGGCGTTCGCAAAGGGAGCAAGATCTTAAGAAATGTCCAGCGTCGGAGAAATCGCCTGAGTGTCTCCTCAGGTTACCTCTCGGTGAGACCATAGCTAAGAACCGTTGATCTAATAACCCACGGTGTTGATCGACGGCTGCTATGAGTTGACCGTTGGAACCATACGGGCCCACCACGGGGTTTTGGCATGGATTCTGTTGATTTGATACCTCTGATTCGCCGGGAAGGTTTAGATCGAACTTTATCTCCGACAGACTCGTGGTTCTGTTAATCGGTGGTCGTTGTCTCTTTCCAAGCAACATCGTTTTAGTATATGTGTTATGTTTCTGTTCCTTTTTTTAGGGCTGTGAACAGAGCAAATCTAGAGAGAGAGAGAGAGAGAAGAGGGAGTGAGGAAGAAGAAGGGACAGGGAAGATAAAGAAGAACCATAAACTGAGGACTTAATCTAGACCGTTGATTTTTCTCTGATATAATTATGTTCGTTTCATGATAATGCCACGTCAGGATTCTGGAATTATTTTTTTTTATCTAAAACAAAAACATTTGGCATTTATTCTGGTTGTACAATGTGGTGTAATGTAACAAAAAGTATTTGTGTAGTAAATATAAAAGAGAAATATGAGCACATAGCAGTTAATAAGTGAAAAATTAAGTAAATGTAAAAGATAAATTAAAATTAGTTTGTTTAGAAAGAGAAACAATTATTTGTTTATTTCACCCTTTATTTATATCATTTATTACTTATTTGTTATTAGTAATAGTGTTATTGTCGTTAACAGTGTTAGCAATAGTAATCATCGGTGTTTATATTATATTTTTTTTCAATTGAAAGATTTTAATATGTTTAGTTACATTAAAGTTAATCAGTAACAAAGTTAGTTAATGAGTTATCGGTATAAATCTATATAACTTTGTTATGATAATTATGTTAACATATAACTCGAAAATTTAAATATTTTCAATTACATTAAAGTTAATCAATAACAAAGTTAGTTAACAGGTTATCGGTATAAATCTACGTAACTTTGGTATGATAACTTTGTTAACATATAACTTCTGATATGTTAACTAATTTAACATGATAATTTCATATTTTCATTTTTCTATAATACAATTATTGATTTTTAATATGATATAAATTTTGGATGTTAATATGAAAGTTAACCAATAACAAAATTAGTTAAGTGATTATCGATATAATTTCGTTTATCTGTGTTATGATAACAAAGTTAGATAAACGATTACATATTTTCTGTATTATAATAATTGAGTTAACATGATAGTTTTTATTTATTATTTTTTTCAAGATAATGGCATTTTGTATAATTATACTAAATCATAAGAATATTTGTGGTTTAAAAAAATGTATCTCTCTTAATTTTCTAATTTTGAACTAATGATACCTTATAACTAATAAGTTGAATATCTTTACATTTACACCCAAAAGACCCAATATAAAAACACTTCTATGTTTGTTATTTATTCCACGGTGAAGTGATAATAAATTTTTTTTTTGACAACAGTGAAGTGATAATAATTTGTTTTGACAGTAACTCGTGATAATATTAGTTTTTGTTTTTGAGCAAAACTCGTGATAATATTAGTTGTATGGTCCAAAAAATGTATTAGCCGTGTAGGATATCTCGAGGATTTTCTTAACATTTGTATATTTGTTTCGAATGAATGTACATTACATCAACTATAAGAAAATTTATCGAAAATTCCCTAATATATTAAATTTTTGATGTTATTCTAAAGCTATGATTGAAAAGAAATATGGAAAACAAGTAATTTATGTTTCAGATAAGCAAATAATTAAGTTGAGAATCTGATTTTATTACTAAACAACCAAAAGTATATATTTTAGAACAAAAGGTTATTTTATAGATACATGTATGCATTTTGTAGACATGTATAAAAAGCGTTTCGACGATGGGTTTTTTAATCGAATAACTATCATATACAGTATTCATTTTCTAAAGTTACGGTTTCTTTCAACAAGTTACAGGACATCTAAAATTTCACAATCATTCGAGAAATTGCTCATTGAGCTAAATTAACAATAATTAACTTTCCACATCAATGAATAGTTGCCCCAAGAATTAATTGTCGATTTCACCCGGTCATAATCATCCCCCAAAATAAAGTCAATAAATAAAAAAATTATTATAAGAAAACTCATTTCAATTTCTAAAGTAAGAATAATAATGAAATATATAATAAATACTGAAAATAAATAAAATTGAAAGGGAAATGTTGTTATTTGGTTCCTAACGTCTGGGCTATAAAAATGGACCACCTTCTTGACAACAATGTTTAATTCAATTTGCCCTTTGCAATTTTATAGAGCCTTCTCTCGTTTCTCCAATTCACATGCCTCATATCTCTCACCAAATTTCAACATTTACCTTAAATTTAATTGATGACGATTTAATGCCAAAAAAAAAAAGAGAGACTATTTTGTCATGGGGAAGATACTCCTCAAAAGGTCTAGTTTCCTTCAAAAAATAATATTTGATCGAAAATCACAACAAAAGCTTATGCTGATTGGTGCATTGTGAACTCTTTACACAGAAAAACTAGAGATAAAACAGAGTGGCACATTGTACCAAAATGGTCGGTCTCAACTCTCAACGTCGTAAGCCTCGAAGAGATTTTTCATTTTTTAATTGATTATTTTAAGAAATAAGTTCAGTATACGATATTACGATTGCACAAAAAAAAAAGTTCAGTATTCGTTTTTTTTTTTCTTACAGGGTCACGCGGAGTCGCGGAGAGGTTTAAACGGGTATTTATTTGAAAACTTAGGTGTAAGTTACTCGGCAGAAACAGTAGTGTAAGTTATATTTAACAAAACGGTACAAGTTAAAATGTAATAAACAAAACTCAAGCGCAAATACGATTACAAAATATCAATCATCAATGTATTTAGTATCCAGTCGACTGATCTCAAATTCGAGTACGACAGTAAATTTGGAGAAACTTTTATTTACGTTGATGATTCATCAAAAATATTATGGGCTGGAAATCAAAACAAGCATTTTTTCTTATATATAAAAAGGGCATACACTAATTTATTTAGATAAATTTGAAAGTGTTATACTATCTTTGATAAAAAGAAGATGCACTTGTCTAAAATATTTATATAACACGGAAGCCAAAGTATACACAATGTATTTAGTCTAATAAAATGAGATTTTAGGTCGAAGCCCAAATTAATATTCAAAATCTATAAAATATCCATATATTTTTGCTAATTAAAAAATTTATAGTAGCCAACCATTACTGAAATATCAATGAAAGGATTCAAAACATATATCTTAATTCCAAAATTCACTATAGGTTGATATTCACGACACCATATACGGTATTAAAAATTTAAAAATAAAAATTAATTTGCTTCAGTAGTTTAACAGGTCACATAGTTTTCAAATTTGGATACATCACACAAAAACGTTAGCATTCATTCAATTGATAGTGCTTTGAGATCAGTTAACTGACTAGAAATAGAAAATCACGATTTATCTGTAGATGTGAAACTATTTGACTGACTGAATTAAATTTGTGTATATATTGAATGAGTTCAGACGTTAAAAAAATATTTTCTGTATATATATATTTTTTTGTCGAATTTTTTTTCTGTATATTAATTTTATATTTATAAAATGATAAATGACATTTCATTATATTCATTCAAAAAAAAAAAATGATAAATGACAATGAAGGGGAAGCTGAAGCTGACGTGGAAATTTGGTGGTAATAGAGGATTTGGTATGATTGAGAGGACAAGTGGACACAAGTGAGTCAAAAAAGTGAAGAGATGTTAAAAATTTATTTATTTTTCTTGACTGCTGATTCGTTCGTTCTGTGGACACAACAACAAAAAGGTAATTATTCTACAGTGTAACCAAACACAATTGATCCCAACTCCAAATATCAATTTTCAGAAATTGAAAGTGGGCCATCTCTCTTTCATTAGTGGGCTTCCACATCTGGTCCACACATTTTATTAATTTTTTGTCGGGGTGGTTCCTTTTCATTATTATTCGCTTTCATTATTATTATTTTGACGATGTTTGTTAGTTAATGATAATTATAATTTACAAGGATTCTAATCAATCAGGACACTGAAACAGAGATTTATTATGTTAAAAATACCCTATTGTAATATACATATACGCTTGCACTTTTTTTCGCTTAAACAGAAGCTGAGTTGACTCTAATTATTGTACGTCCATGATACAAAAATCAGAATTTAATTAAATTCAGTGATACGATTTTCCCTTTATTTGGTTCTATAACGGTGCAGAACTACAGATACCGAGTTTAACAAACTTCAGATTTATGTGGAAAAAGGGTAAATAAGAATAATTTTGATTTGTTTGGGGTTTAACCAGTAGCAATCATTTATTTACCGATACAAAACTTAGCAAAAATGGAGGATAAGACCTCTTCAGAGACATCTTGGCCACTGATCTGAGCAAGAGCCAAAGCAGCTTCTCTCAGCTCGATCGTCCAGAAATCAATCGGAATCTCATCTTCGATTGCTTCTCTCAGCCTCACGAGCGCCTCTTTCGTCCGCACCAGCTGTTCGCATTGTCTCTGATACAACACAAAAAAGGGGGATAAATGCAACGTTCAAAAGTTAATGGCTAGAAACAGAATTAGAGGTAGAATTGAGACAGACCTGATTCACTGTCCATTGATGGCCTCCAGTGGGGACACGATCAAGACCAAGAATCTCCAATATTGCCTCTTCAAGCTCCTCAATTCCTTGACCAGTAACAGCAGATGTAAAGACAGATTTATGGAAAACTTGTTTCTTTTCTCTCTGATCTTCTAGTTGATCATAGCAATCAGGAAGAGCACAGTCGATTTTGTTCATCACCAGAATCATAGGCTGTTTCAATTACCAAAATCAGAATATAAGAGCAGTGAGAAAAAAGTAGAAGAAAAAGAAGTGATTTTATAAAATAATTTACCTTGTCTGATTGGATCTTATGTAGAAGCTCAGTGTCTTCTTCAGTCCAGCCTTCGACAGCACTCACCGCCATTATTATGACATCAGCAACTTTAGCAGCGGTCTCTGATCTCTCAACTCCTGCAAGTTTTTCAAACTCTCTCTCTCAAGAATTGAGCTTGGACAAAGATAACTGTAATCAATACTGACCTATTTTTTCGACAATGTCATTGGTTTCTCTGATACCAGCAGTGTCAAGAAGTGTGATAGGCACGCCACGGACTGTAACATTAGCTTCCACAACGTCTCGGGTAGTTCCAGCTACTTCTGTAACAATGGCTCTCTCACTCTGCACGCTAAAATTAAATCACCAGTGGAAATGTGACTCTATTTGAATAAAACACTGTTAAGGATTTAAGTTTTTACAAAAAAAAAGAAAAAAGAAAATAAGGATCATTCTGTCCCATACTTTGCTCCAGGCATTCAAAAGACTTGACTTCCCGACATTCGGACGCCCAACAATAGCTATCTGTAACGTTTCAGTAAGAAAAATAAATGAAAAATGAGATACCATAGACTTTACAAAGTTTCAAACATGAAGAAGAAGAAGAAGCATATTTACTCTTAAAATTTACCTGCACCCCGCTTCGAAGAAGCTTGTCATAGTTTGCTGTATCTAATGCACTTTCTACGTCTTCAGACATGCTGTTTATTTTGCTAATAACCAAGTCTATATCCAATGGCGGCATCTCGTCCTCGAAATCTAAACGAGCTTCAATTTCAGTGAGGAGCTCAATGCATTGCGCTCTTAATGATTTGACCAAAGCTGAAAACCCTCCCTAAAGAAAAGCACACTTGTAGTTATTTAACGATGATCACATATAATCTCCATTAAAAGTATTATTAGCTAAGATTTATCACAAGGAGGGCAAAAATGTATGCCTGAATCCCTTCCAAAGCAGCATCTGCAGCAGCAGAAGACTTGGCCGAGATAAGTTTTTCAACATTTTCAGCTTGGGAAAGGTCTAAACGCCCATTTAGAAAGGCACGAAGTGTAAACTCTCCTGAATGCACCGCACGTCCAGCCAAAAGAAAAAAAAGATTCAAAATCTATAGCTAAAAAATCACTGAAGAAGCTAAAACAATAACCGAAGAACCCAATAACCAAATCTGTGATACAAAGATGGACACCAGAAGTTAATGAAGGAATTTGAGTCTGACCTGGCTCTGCTAATCTTGCTCCAGCTTCAACACATGTCCTCAAAACACGCCGCAGACAAACTTCGCTCCCGTGACATTGAAGCTCAACTACATCTTCCCGAGTGTATGACCGCGGAGCCAACATGGGCACAGCTAAAACCTAACAAGCCAACCACGAGAAAGAAAAATTTCATATCTTTTTATCAGACAAACGATAAGACTGACTTAATTATATGATCTATGGGCAATAGAGTTCAATATCAAACAGTTGAAATTTTCTGTTTAATATCGGGATCTAAGCATAATTTTATTGCGAAGAAATTGAAACAGAAGAGTGGAAATTGAAATTGAAAATCTGAGAACATTTTAGAATTCTACCTCGTCAATGACATTGCCTTTTGAATCAACAACAACTCCATATTCCACGAAGTGACTCCTTGGCCGCCATGAATCCGAATCCGAAGCCTCAGAGCAATTGGTCGCCTTCTTCCTCCTTTTCTTAGCAGAACGAAAGACTCGCCGTGCAACTTCCACAGCCTTAGGTCCCGACAACCTCACGATTCCCACCGCACCAGGTGGCCCACCGATCGGTGTCACGATCGCCACAATCGTGCTTGAGCTCTGAAACCGATCGACGTTATCGAATGCGTCATTCACCTTGCCCTGAAGACCCACCACACGCTCATCGCCCTTAAACACAAGAGAATTCTTCTCTGCAACAATCAGAAAGAAAAGAAAAACCCATCAGCAATTAGGGTTGAGATCAAACTAGAAAGTAGAAACCTTCGGAATCATTTCAATGTCTCTTAAACCTGATGACGCGGCTCGGGGTTTAAGAAGAGGGGTTTTAGGAGAGGAAGAGAATAAGAGAACGAAGAGGTTCTTAGAGACGGGTCTCGGGATTCTTCTGCCTCGTGTAATGATAGGCGTAGCATGTCGAAGAAGATGAACACCGACGGAGCGGAAGGAGAGGAGAAGCTCCATTGACGGCTGAAAAACGCACCGAACCTAACCCTTACGGATAACGCCGGAGGCGGCAACGAATACAACAGAGTGATACAACCAAAACGCAGCGTTTTATTTTTTCACAAAGAAATGGGTTTTCGTGGATTCACATGGTTTGGGCTTTTATCGAATAAAGCCCAATAAGTAAAAAGACATTAAACTTGTAAGAACGCAGCGTTTTGCAGAAAAGTAGAGATGAAGTGGAATCTTATCATCTACAGTGTTACTCTTTAAGGCTCTTTTAACGAATGAATCTGACTTTGTTTCTGGTCCAGGTTCATAACTATGTCTTGATCCAAAACAAAATTATTCGCCAACCGATCAAATTGACTTATTGGATGAATAATGAAATTAATTAAGATTGCTTAGAGCTAACGTCCAAGGATATGGATAGGATTATTTGTTTATTTTCATTTTTTGTCAACATATGGATAGAATCATCGAATTTACTAATAGTCATTGCCAACGTGTATCACATTATTGAGTTCCCATTTGGTTTAATCAGTTGGGGGGGTGTTAAAACTGTTTTAATTTAAGAATTTCGATTTGATCTAGAGAGCAATTCGATAAATCTATACTTATTACAAAAAGTAGAACAATAAGACGCTAAGGTGGGACCTATAGGTCAACTTTACACTTGACCTCTTGTAAAACATAAAGAAAAAGAGTCCAAAGATACAATTGAAAGCTAAAGCCACTTTCTTAACTCTACTGTACAACACTTAGAGCAATCTTCTTTCTTCGTCATTATCTTCACCTTCTTCGTTCTTCTTTCTTGTAATTTCAGACCTCGTCAGAGAGTTTTGGACAGCAAGATTCGACGGCGTCAGCCACCGTGAGAAAGATATTGTCATGTCCTAACATATCAGCAAAGTGCGACAAGTGTAGCTTGCCTATCACCAACGGTCCAGGATTCGCTAGAATCAGCTGTTCATATACACAAGAAGAGAGTCAAATTACATCTCTCTCCAAAAAAAGGTAATCTTCTTCAACAAATTCACTTTGGGTTGTTTAGATAGAATCCTTAAATTTTATTGTTTAAATATGTACCTGAATATCTCTTTTCTTGAGAGATTTGTATAAGTCTTCTAAGGCGTGGATACCGCTTGTATCGATGTCCGTAACAGCTGAAAAAAGTAATGGTGTCCGTTAATCTTTGTTTATTAAGAAGAATTGAGAGATTATTTAAGAAGGGATTAATTAATTAGGAGTTGAGTTAACTTACGTGACATTTCGATGATGAGAAACTGAATCCTGGGTAGGCTTGCTGCTTTCACCTTCTCTTCTTCCTCTAGCAACCATCTTTGGATCCTGCAAATTTAAAGGGTTTCCGAATTAGGTTTCTTGTGAACCAAGCAACAGATCTTGGTTAATGTTAACCTACTGTTTATGGTTGTTTACCTTTCTCTGACGTAATTTGAGTTGGAGAAGTAAATCGCGGAGTCAACACGAATCGTAAGAACGCCTGGAACCATAGTGGCTTCAGGATACTGTTGAATATTCCGGTAAACCGAAGTCCTCGGAATATTTCCGAGAACCGCGGTTCTAGGTCTTGTTACTTGCAAAAGAATCTTAGCAAACGATATAGCGACCTGTATACAAAAAAAAAGTCAGCAAATTAAGATTAGAAAGGGAATTAGATTCATCATGATTCCATGTATAGGGTTTGAATTTCTCGAGACGTACGGCAATGAGAAGTCCAATCTCAACGGAAACAAAGATGACGCCAAAGAAAGCTCCCATACAAGCGACGAAATCGAGTTTATCGACCTTGAAGATCAAAACCGCAGCTTGGATATCGATCAAAGGCACCACCGCGTTGATGATAATAGCGGCGAGGATGGCGTTTGGTGTGTACTTAAAGAGAGGAGTGAGGAAGAGCAACGTCAAGAGAACGACGATTGACATTATGATGTTTGAAACCGCAGTTTGACATCCAGCCATGTAATTGACGGCTGATCTCGAGAACGATCCTGTTGCTACGTAGCAAGAAGACATCGATCCAACAACGTTCATCACACCTAGTGCTACCATCTCTTTGTTGCCGTCGATTTGGTAGTCTTTCATTGCAGCAAAGGTTCTTCCAATCGCTACAGCTTCCTGTGAAAACATGCATATTGAAATATTCGGGTTTCGATGAGGAAGTTGTGCTTATATAACCAATGTGGTTTTGAGATTGAAGTCTGAGTCATTAGTTTGGACTTACTGTTAAGGCGACCATGCCGGCGACTACACCGATGCGGATGCCCTTAACGAGGTAATCGCCTGAGAAGTATATTTGATGAAAAGAGGAAGGGTTGATGCCATCGTCAAGGTGTTTCACCTTCAAACAATAAAAATAGAAACAGATTAACACAAGATTGAATCCCTTGAGTCGCAAATAACTACTTGGAATAGGTTGAGTGAGTTCTTACGATTTGGACTCCTCGTTTGTCTGCTCGGGTTATGTAAACGAAGAAGGTAGAAATGATAACAGATAACAGTGGCGCGATAGCTGGAATCCAAAACAGTTTCTTGCTCTTCTTCCCCTGTTTCAGCACCACCAGGGCAAGAGAGATTAGAATCAGATCAAAACAAAAAGAATAATCTATCCGATGTTTCCTTAATATATGTATATGTCTTACTATGAGCTTAGAGGTGAGAAGGAAGGTCAAGAAGGATGCACCGATGAGTATAGTTTGCCAATTCCACTGCACATCGAAATAGATGCAAATTAGTGAAAGGATTCACACAATGGGAGAATCAAGAAAACAGAGCGTTGGAGCAGAGAAAGAAAAAGAAAGATTCTTACGCCGTGATGAGCTGAGCTAAAAACAGAGTCGAGAACAGCGATGATATCGGTTTTCTTGGTGAATTTCTTTATCCCTAGGAACCCTTTAAGCTGCTGAAGAGCAATAGTGATGGCTGCGCCGCCCATGAAACCAACCACAGCCGCGTGGGAAAGGAAATCGATCAAGAACCCTAATCTGAGAGTAGTAAGGGAACAAATGAGAACCCTATGATCATCAAAAGAGAAGGAATTTTTGGATGAATAAGTGATCAATTTACCTGAATAATCCGAGGGCTGCTTCGGTGACACCGGCGAAAAACGTGGCAGTGAAGGCAAGGCGGAGATATTCATCGGGATTTGTGTTTGGATCGATCTCAGCTCGAAGCAGAGTGCCTAGGAGCAGAGAAACCACAGCGACGGGTCCGATTGCTATATCCCTCGAACTCCCCATACAAGCATACACCAACGGAGGAACAAAACTCGAATCTATATAATCAAAATGAAACATATTCGATTTTGTGATTTATCCCCTGTTTTTAAAATTAGGTCAAGTGTGATTAATCAGAACTAAGTCCAAATCAAACTTACATAAACCATACTTAGGGTCCAGATTCGCCAGCTTAGCGTATCCAATATCCTGGAACCGTCATAGAATATACATAAGAAACAAAGCAAGGTAGAAAACTTGCGACACAAGCGGTGATAGTGTAATTGGGATTAGGTTTTCTCACCTGAGGAATGCAGAGACTGGCAATGGTTAAACCGGCGATGAGATCGCCACGAAACTTCTTGAGATTATAGTTACGTCCCCAATCGAAAACCGGGAAGACGGATTGGAGACCGAGCATGAACTGCTTGGACTTAGGCTGATCCTTGAAATGCCTGAGAGGATCATCATGGAAGAAAGTTTCTTTGAATGTGTACATGAAATCATCGAAGACGTTTTGCTTCGGTGGGACCCCTACTTTATGCCGATGGGACGACGATTTGGTCGGAAGATCTCCACCGTCCGTCGCCGGATTTACATCACCGTCCACAGGGTGAGCTCTCGACGACATAGCTATGTATCTGCAAACAGAACAAGAGGGCTAGTTAGGATAATTGAGTTTTGCAATTTTTTGAGGTTCGGTTTAATAATTGTTTGCACAGAGGAACATAATCGAACCAGGAAAAGATAGATAGCTGAAAAAGTGAATAAAGTGGGTATTTGGTTTGTAGGCGACTCAAGTGTGATTTTGGAGCAACATTGATAAAGCTTATTTATAATGATAAACATAGGAGATTGTTTTTATTTAATTATGAGTAGCGACTGTCATGGCATTCATTGATGAATCTGGATTGCTAAGAGACCAAGTGCATGACGAAAGATGAAAAGTCTAAGTAGATTGCAATTTTTTTTATTTTTGTCGATCGACATTAAATTTAAACAAATCTCAAGTCAATGGTTTTGTCATTTGTGGCAAATTTTGTGTGCAAAACGGCAAACAATCTCAATTCAATGATCTCGTTATGGAGAGATCGTTGACCAAAATAGCCACCGCCACGTGGCAGATAGAAGAGAATATGGTAAATGCCATTATTTTTTCTCCCCAAAAATGCCAATAGTTATCTATGACTAAAAAATAACGTAATTTTTGTTTCCTTCAGTTTTCTATTTAATTTAGTTTTGGAAAACAGACTCGGAAATTCGGAATTAATTAACATTTTATTTCCTGATTTTATCATCGTTTGCTTGAGCAGAATTTTAGAAACAAGACATAAAAAACCTAACAAACCTAACTGAACATAAATTTAGAAAGAAGACCTAAAAAACTATAGCACAAACCTAACTTATATTGGTGGTTCTAATGTGGACTCTAACATCTTGTCCAAACAAACTATGTAGCTGTTATGTCATTTTTTTTTTAATAACTCATGTGATCCGGGCTCGTTGGATACAAACACACAATGTGAAATATTCAAACCGAAACCTAGATTCAACTGGTCCAACAAACGTGTTTTTGTTAGTCGAATTAGGAAAGTGATAGAGTTTACGCCTTGCCCCCTTACCAAGTTCCATCAGATCACGGTGGATGGGTTTGTTATGTCAATTTTAGTAAATATATAGTTTGTTTATTATAATTTTTAAGGAAAACATATACATACATTAAATAATAACAACTTGAAGTTAATTCGTTTCTGGACAAAAACTTCAAACTTCTGTGCAAGGTGATGGACAGTGGCTGGATTATTTTAAAGTTGACTGCTCTTCTAAATTTTCAGCAAAAATAAATTCAAAGTAAGTGGTCTTTTCAATTTATATGCAAAAAATAAAACATTAAGCTCGTTTCTATAACAAAGGCTGAAAAGTTAAAAAAAATGAACTTTATGTTTCTCATTTTTTTCACTAATTATATTATATCTCTTAACCAAAAACTTAAGTTGTTAGTAGCTGGAGCTAAATTGAACACCACATGTTTTGACTCTGTGATCCATACAAGTATGCATGATTGAGATTGAGTTAATTCATATATTATCAAAGAGACGCTCTTATCGTAAACCCCAGAACCATAGACCATACTATAAAATACTTTCCTAGCTGATGCTATGCATTATTGTATATAGTCAATCATATTGGGTTATTATTAATCCTGATATCACTCCCAAAAAAAAACAATATTGAAAGTGGAATCAAAACTATGATTAATAAATAATAAACATGATTAAACATACACACGTGTATTCTAGAGTTGGGAAATTTTAGAATAAAAATTAAAGATATCAAATAATTATTGGGTAAAGTAAGTAGATGCAGAACCATTGATAGTTGGAAGGTGAAACCACCACTTACCTGGAAAAGAAGAAGAAGAATTCGATCTCGTTTTTTAGCCTTTTCCTCCAAAGATCTTTCACGTGATTTTTATTAATTTCTTTATGTGAAAAGGGATTTCGAAAAAGTCGAAAAAGAAAGAAAGATTTAAGAATTAGAGGAAAGTACACGATAGACACAGTTACAACCTCCCCTTTTTAGATTTTGAACGCCAGATTGTTCACTATTTTTGTTTTTAAGTTAAAAACAGTAAAATCAGCAAAACCGAAACGTGTCCAGGTTCACTGACCTCTCTCTATCTCTCAAAATATCAATTACGAAACCCTAGTATTCAGAAAAAGGTAAATTTTCTTGAGAAATTAGATTTTGCTGAGAAAAATTTCAGGGAAAAAACAAGGAAATAGCCACAAAAAAAAAAAAATTCGATCAGTGTTTTTGTAAATAGCCTCGTTTTCTGAAATTTTAATTTGAAATAATAAACTTTAAATTATACTTCTTTCAAAGTCGTGACTATGAACTTCTTTTTATTTTCCACTGAAAAAAAATATGAGGTGATAATGACAGAAGTTAAGGAAAGAACACAGAAGCGGTTAGATCGAAGTGCTTTTACGAAAATGCCACTGGCTCCAAATCGAGAATGGCGAAAAGGTCAAAAGAAAGGAGCCATTTTTTTGGGGGGTGGAGTTGACCTTTTGGAAATTAGTGGGCCCCGCACAGTAAATTTGAACGTGGACTGTTATGTGGCCAGGTTCTTTCTCGGTGCATTAGCCATTGACTGCGTGTTCATCACGCGCGCTAGATAGTGCTTTGCTGGCTACGACCTATTGGCTCTCCGTGTTGGTTCATGGCCAGCCACACACTAGCATACTATTAGTTCTTATTTTAATTTTTACGCCAACAAGTTTTTATTTAGTTTGAATTTTCTTAACAAGAATTTGTACGTTTTTTTATTTATTTGGAGAACAAAATATCTGTTTCGATCTGTTACCAATCCACTACACACGATTACGGTAGGTAACAATTTATTTTTGCTCTATTACAGTTTCTCGATCTTAAACTGGTGAATGTAAATATATGCGTCATGGGCCAAATTGAGAGACCGATGTACAAAAAGAAAGTCATGGGACGTAGGACCTATTATTCTAGTAATATATATGTCTGTAAATAAATAAATCGGTCATATGCCGACCAGAAAAAATGATTTCGGTTTTTATAAAAAAAAAAAAAAAATGATTTCGGTAACTTATTGCCTTCTTATATTATAAGAAACCGAACGTTTCAAATGATTCGGAATGCATATATAAGCAGTATTAAAATTTGCAGGTGCCGCCCAAAAAGGGTTAAATATATATAATTAGTCAACTATCCAGACAAATGTTTTTTATACATGAATTTTAATCATACATGAATATATGTGTAATCACTTACGATTATGTTCGAAAAAATATAAATATTATGCATGAGTATGTATGCTAGCTTGCTTGGTTAGAACTCTTTATCATTAAACAAAGCTTTATTAACGTTGTCATAGCCGTCTGCCATCGTAAACGTTGACAGAAATGAACTTTTGATTTGAAGCATTTTATATATTAACGTTATAAAATGGTAAGAAACGCTTTTTATGACTAAATTTTACGCAGCAACCGAAATCGTTTGCATGTAGCCAAGTACTATGTTTACAGACGATTGCATCTTAACCAATCAACCCTTTGATCACACATTGTTAGTATTTATTACCTTAAGAGATTCTAATAAGTTTTCTATATCCATTAACAATATTTTACAAATAAAGTTCCTAAGGCACACTTGGTGGTCTCCCGTAAGCGGAGGACGCGGCCACACGTCTAAATTGCCTTTTAGATAAAAAGTGCTATCTCGGAGGATAGATTGGTTCGGTTCAGAAAATATTTTAGGGCAGTTTGTGTTTAAAAAAAAAAAACAAATTAAAGCTTATTTAACTAATGAGTTACTTGGGCTGAATCTATTTTATAGAATATATTTTATATAATTTGTGCAGGTTGACTTACGAACTTTTTTTAGATATTTATCTATCAGATTTTTTTATTATCAATTTGTTAAATTTTAAACATATCATATCAGCAGCACATATTAATATTAACATTCTAAATTAATTGAATTATTGTACTTTAAATATTTTAAAATAGCTTATTTAGCCCAACGAGTTCATAAGTTTTTCAGCCAATGCTAAAAAATTCAATACATGAAATAAGGAGTTTGGTTAAATTCAACCCAAAAAAAAATTAAATCAATGTGTAGATTCTATGATACCCTTTCGGATGAACTGAAATCGTGACCTATGTCTAATCATTATCATTTAAATGATATTCGATATTTAGAAAATAGCTAGTATGCGCACGATGATAAACGGTGGAGAGTTATTGGAATAGCAATGTGATGTTTTTCAAAAATGTTTTATGAGAACTATTTAACGCTCAAATCAGAATACTTAAACGACGGAAGATAGCAGATTAATAAGATATTAGAGTTTTATATTGCAGATGCTTCGCCCCTTTATACTATATGGGATAAATATTGAATATTAAATAGTGTGATGATGATGATGATGATGATTTTGTCGCGCATTTAATACTCCCCGGCTGAAAAAAATCGCTATATCAATCCGTACTGGCCAGAGATAGATGCATAATCATCCCCTAGTTGATACTGGCTCGGAAGATATATATATAGTCATCTGGACCATTTCAATCTTTGTCCACTATTTGAAAAAATTCACTCTCAAGTCTCAACACAACTCATCAAGTTTACAACGTTTCCAAACAAGATTTAAAGGTGGCAATTGGTTGGGGATTTAGCTAACTCTAACTGATAAAAAAAAACTTAGATATCTTATCAATGTTCATTTTTGAAATAGTGCTGAAATTTTGTTGTAAATTTTATAATTCTCAACTTTTTTTGTTTATAGTATTTTCTTTCGTTTTTTGTCATTCTTATAAAATGTTTATTGGCCTTTAATGAAAAGGTTTATATATGGCCTTTTAATGATTGAATACGCATATAGATTATAAAATAAATAAAAAACTAAAACACAAAAATCATGTTAAGCCAAATGCTTAGAATTTAGCAAATTTTGTCATCTTGGCTGTAACCAGAAAAATCTTGCACATAAATACAAGACTTACATAACAATTGCATAGTCGAATATTATACTAATTTGAAAATTGTTAATCGTTAATCATCACAATGCATCCGTTGCAAAAAAAAAAAACAAACATGGTGCCGTCGTTTTAAAATAAAAACAATATTAATTTCTCACATGTTACTTTATTGAACAGAAAATTTTCACATAAAAAGAGTTGGCATGGTTGAGATCCGTTGGACCAAAGAATTCTATGTACGAGTCTATGACTATGACCTTACAGTAGCTAGTTAGGAGGATTCCGGTGGATGAAAAAGAGTGGCGAAGTGAATGAGAATGCTTCATAGTGGAAAGATAGAGAAACATATACGAGCCATGCTTAGATCATGACCGCCTGATGAATATATTCCACTGGTTTTGATTATAGTAACCAAATATTCCAAATCGGAAAGAGAATGTGGACCGAACATGCCCAAAGACCACATCTCCTCCGTTCAACTCCATATTCTTCCATATAAAGATAAGGAAAAAGAGACCCAAAAAGAAAAGAAGAGAACCCTATATGTATAATCAAAATTTCACTCGCATTTCTTTTTTTTTTCAAAATCAATTATTGCATAGTGCGTTCTTTCTCTATCGAACCATTTTTGTTTTATATGGTAACCCGGACATCCCCACTTTAAATATTCGTTTTGGATCAGAATTCGTATGTTAACTGTCAATTTGATTATGTTCTAGTGTAGGTAATTTGGAAATCGATTAGTTTGTTAATTTCAGGAAATTTATATAAAGTATATACTGATGATTATATGTCAATAACTATATGAAATTATCTGACATCCAAGGTTGGTATGCTACAATCGCATATTTCTATCTTTTTCTCTCTCTCGACACTCGATCTCTACTATTTCTTCTTCGAATTCTTCTTTAGATAAGTCTAGAACAGAGGTGAGAAATAGATATCTGATGTAATTGTTTAATAAAGCAACCCTAACATTTGGGGATTTCTTTATATATGTAAGTACTTTTAATTAAACGACATCACTTCATAAAACATAAAAGGGTCTTTGCCAGTAAGACCTTCTCTTCCTCAAAGAGTCTTTCGGCCACTAAGATGCATCTTCATCATCTTTTCACTTCTTCGAGCCTCACGTCCCAATCTCTGTTTCTTCCTAACAAAAGCCATGAGTACAGCAAGCCTGTCATATAGATATACATTATGAAACCGTATAAAAACTATACATATAGCTTATCAAATTACGTCTTGTCAACTTTTTAAAACAACATATTGGAAGTGTATTCTGAATCTAATTATGTATTCTTAGAATAAAATGGATTTATAGTCTCAATACATTATATTTCCAGGATGTTATCCCCTTTTTTCGATCAATACTAAAAAAAACTTTTTCAAAATTAAAAAAAAATAAAAATTCGTGACAGAAACTAATTTTCTTTTCTATCATATATCAAAGAACCGAGCAGAATAGATGAATATGCATTTAAAATGTAGATGTATCATAACCCTCTTGTTAGATTTATTATTCTTTTTGTTCTTTATCTCTTCTGATTAATAAAAAAAAAAATTGGGTATATTATTAATAGTCTCTAATTTGATATCCTACAATTTTTGCGTGTTGCATGGTATTTTAAAATATAATAAAAATTTAGTATCTTTTTAATTAATGCAGATAAAGCATATTAAAAAATCAGTTCTTTAGGTGGTACGGCGTGGTTACATGATTGGTTACTGTCGAAAGCACGTATTGGTGTTTGATGTTTCGACGTTGTGCTCTGTTTTTATTTTTCTCTACATTGGTTTTATTGTTCCTTGGAAACTTTTTTACCTTATTTTAATCCCACTCCAGAGTTAAAAAAAAATAAAAAATCAGGACCAAAGTTTGGAAATACTTTATTATAGTTTTAAGAATTTAATATGTGTATATATATATAGAGAGAGACCTGAAGACAAGTAGTTCTCTATCACACACTTCAAAAACTCACAGATAACAAAATGGGTATAGAACTTCAGAGTCACCACATCCACCGGGAAGAAGCTGGCACGGCGGAAGAGCCGCTGTCTCGGTGGCTGATAAATACGCCGGAGCCACCAACTATTTGGCAAGAGCTTGTTGGGTACATCAGAACCAATGTGTTGTCGTCCAAGAAGAGGAACAAGAAGAAGAACTCATCATCAAACCCGGTTTACTCTTGTCTTAAATCGGTTTTCCCTATACTCACTTGGGGAAGACAATACAAACTCAACATGTTCAAGAAAGATTTGATGGCTGGTCTCACTCTCGCTAGCCTTTGCATTCCTCAGGTAATTTAACTCACAAATTAATAATAATCGATATATAATTATTGTTGGTTTCTTATATAGAAACATTTTCAATTTTCATTTTGCAGAGTATAGGATATGCTAATTTGGCTGGACTGGATCCAGAGTACGGTCTATGTAAGTCCAAAACCCCATGTTAAATTTGCATAGTTGCTTAGATTTTTGGAGCGAGTTTAATTAAATTTGATTTAGATATAAATAACAGATACAAGTGTGGTACCACCTCTGATATATTCGACGATGGGAAGTTCTCGAGAGTTAGCCATTGGTCCTGTGGCTGTGGTTTCGCTTCTGCTTTCGTCAATGGTTCGTGACCTTCAAGATCCGATCACCGACCCAATCGCTTACCGGAAAATTGTCTTCACGGTCACGTTTTTCGCTGGCGCGTTTCAAGCCATCTTTGGACTCTTCAGGCAAATTACATAGAGATTCTTTATTAAAATTCGAATTTATATTCAGATGTTATAATATTGATGTAATAAACAAATAAATGTTATTATATAATGTATGTCAGGTTAGGGTTTTTGGTGGATTTTCTGTCACATGCTGCACTTGTGGGGTTCATGGCTGGTGCTGCCATTGTCATTGGTTTACAACAACTCAAAGGTTTATTTGGTTTGTCTCATTTTACCAACAAAACCGATGTGGTTTCGGTTTTATCTTCGGTTTTCCACTCGCTTCACCATCCGGTACGCACCGGTTACGTTAATTTGTTTCTTTTTCAGTTTTTTTCTTCGGAATATTTTCGGGTGTGGAATTTGGAATATTAAATTTTCTTTCAATTATTTATTATTACTTTTGCAGTGGCAACCTCTCAACTTTGTCATCGGTAGCTCATTCCTTATCTTCATCCTCCTAGCGAGATTTATCGTAAGTTCACAAAATTTTCCTACATCAATATTCTTAATTAATTTCCGCTCATATATTTTTATTGATTTTGCTAAATTCAGGGGAAAAGAAACAAAAAATTGTTTTGGATTCCGGCGATGGCACCGCTAATATCAGTGATATTAGCAACCCTAATCGTGTATTTAACCAATGCTGAGACACGAGGGATTAAGATTGTTAAACACATTAAACCAGGGTTTAACCGACCTTCGGTTAACCAATTACAGTTTAACAGTCCACATCTCGGTCAAATCGCCAAAATTGGTCTTATTTCTGCAATCATCGCTCTCACGGTTTGTAGTATTCCCTTCTCTCGCTGTATATAGTCAAAATTAATCACTGATTAATATATGTAACTAACTTATTAAATTTTATTATTAAATAACACAGGAAGCAATCGCAGTAGGGAGATCCTTTGCGACGATCAAAGGATATCGTTTAGATGGGAACAAAGAGATGATGGCAATGGGATTTAGCAATATCGCTGGCTCTTTAACTTCTTGCTATGTAGCTACCGGTAAAATTATTATTTTTTTTTAATGAAACCCGGTTTATTTAACTAAAACTCAAACCAAAATTGACCGGTAAAATATAAAAAACCGTGAAATACCAAGAGATTCTAATTCAAAACCAATTGATAGTATTTATATAGTTATTTTATTTATTTCCGACGTGAAACTTTGAATAGGATCATTTTCGAGAACGGCGGTGAATTTTAGCGCGGGGTGTGAAACGGTGGTATCGAACATTGTAATGGCGATTACGGTGATGATTTCGCTTGAAGTTTTGACAAGGTTTCTCTACTTTACGCCGACGGCAATTCTCGCCTCCATCATCCTCTCGGCTCTGCCTGGACTCATCGATATTTCTGGCGTTATTCACATTTGGAAACTCGATAAACTCGATTTTCTCGTCCTTGTCGCCGCCTTTTTTGGCGTCCTTTTTGCCTCTGTCGAGATCGGTCTTCTCCTTGCCGTGAGTCTTTCTTCTTCACTGCTTTTTTTTTTTTTATGTTTCTTGATTCTTTATTTTTGACCCACCAAAATCTTATCCGGAAAAGTAAATATGCCGACGAGCTATTTAACTCTACGCGTTATAATTGTAATGTTGATTGATTGGTGACCTGAGGGGTCGAGTCAACTAACTATGACCTCTATATCCAATCATGTGAATTAAATCTCTAGGACCAAAAGCCTCAACATCTCATATATAAACATATAACCAGTTTGACAAAAAAAAAAAAAAACATATAACCAAATAAATTTGTTATAAATGAAGATAGTAGGCCGACCAAATTTGCTGTGCATAGACCCTGAAAGACAAAACAGCAATAATGTTATATAACGTTTCATTCAAGTGGTAATATTTAATTAGTACATACAAATTCAAATACACATGTTTGGTGGGTCGAAAAAAATAGAAAATCAAGTTGTAGATGAACAAGACAAATTAAGTACCTTTAACAAATTGACTGAGACATCAATGCTCTTGCTCCCACTAGGATTCTTATAATAATTGAGCCCTCACAACACCATCTATTGTAAGGATAAGTCTCTTTATTTATCCTTTTACCTAACCCTATAATTTTGATCCACTTAATCAGTTGTTCTTACGGTCCAATTTTAACAGATTTAATTGATCGGTATAGCATAAAGTTTAATATGCTTATTTGTATATGTAGGTGGGGATATCGTTTACGAGAATAATGTTGAGTTCGATTAGACCAAACGTTGAGGCTTTAGGGAGGTTGTCAAGAACAGACATCTTCGGTGACATAAATCAGTACCCAATGGCTATCAAGACTCAAGGATTACTGACTCTTCGAATCAGCTCTCCATTGCTATGCTTTGCCAATGCTAATTTTATTAGAGACCGGTTCGTTTCTATTTCATCAATCAAGTTCTTTTTTTTTTTTTTTTATGAAACTCTCGTTTATTACTCTTATGAAAACCCCAGAATTTGACAATTTTTTTTGTTACATTCAGAATATTGAAGTCAGTTCGAGAAGTAGAAGAAGAGGAAGATGAACAAGAAGTTAAAAAGGAGAAAGTTCTTCAAGTAGTAATTCTCGACATGTCTTGTAAGCATCTAGATTTCTATGATACTAATTAATACTAGAGAACAGTTTATATATTGTAAAATTAATGAAAATTACTTGTAATTAACAAAATATTCAATTTTCTGATATATTTCTTGTTTCCACCCTCCCAAAATAAAATGTGAAGGCGTGATGGGCGTAGATACATCAGGAGTAGTCGCACTTGAAGAATTACATCAAGAGTTGGCTTGTAATGACATCCGGGTAAATTTTTGTATAGTTTTCCATACAGAATTTATAACCTATGCTCAAATGTTATTTTCCACTAATTATATATTTTTTTGGCCAAAAAAATAACAATATTATTTTATATTTTTGGCGTGCAGTTAGTGATTGCCAGTCCGAAATGGAGGATACTTCACAAATTGAAGCGAGCAAAATTGGAGGAGAAAATGAAAGAAGAAAATATATTTATGACAGTAGGAGAAGCCGTAGATGCTTATGTAAGAGCAAGATCTACGTCGCACGATATGTGTTGATATATGAGAACATCAAATTAAAACAAAAAATGTAAGATTTGTAACATACAAAGTTTAAACGGGACTAGAAAGTACAAATTTCAATGCATTTCTATAATATAATTTGAAAAGTATACCGTTTCAAAAATAAACCAAAATGGATAAGATATTACACAAAACATGTATTAAACGCTTAATACAAACATATAACAATGTGGTATAGAGATAAGCAGTGGATTGGAAATTTGGAATCAAAAACAAAATTGCTAAATTCCAACGGGCAAATCTGTCAGAAAATTCATCGGAAAGGGCTTCTTCGGACGGATTTCTGACATGTTTCCAAAGAAAGTACGATGGATATGTTCCGACTGATGATCCATGGAAACTACTTTGCGGATCTAATCTGCTGAATTAACAATCACCTCCTGATCAATGTTCCATATTTATCATCATCACAAACAATTCACAACTTTTAAATATCTTGAGTAGCGTTTAACGGTCGGAAAATATAGCTGTCGAATAAAAATCAAATATTTGACCGTTATAGTATAGATAGATCGCCGAAGCCTCCGTATGCATGAGAGGTTAGCCTTCACGACGAAAAGCTTGGTTGAATTTTCTACGTAATTTGCTTCTCTTATTGACAAAATAAAACATATACTGGTAATCCGAATATGAATAGTCTTCATTGGTTTTTTTTTTATAACTATCTTCATTGGTTTTAACACTGGGTTTTTGGTTTCCCTATACCAATAATCACATGTGAATACCGATATACCCACCATTGCCCAAGGAAAATGGAATTGGAAACACGATGATTAGCAAGAAAACGATGTAACAAGCCTTAAAAAAAGTGTTATTTTGTATGCCAAGATGAAGAACCGAGGACTAATTTCTGATTTTCTGCATTGTTTGTATAGCAGAGCTGGACCAATTAATACACAATTCGATTTCATATACTCCTATATGAATTTTCCGTGGGAAAATATATGATCATTTTATCATTCTTATAATTCGTTCAAAAAACAAAGCCCTTCAATCTCTCCCATACATCTCTAACCAAATATCTTTTTATACCTAACCTCTCCTTCTTTCGTGCTTCTCTATTTTCTCTCGTCCATACAATTTTCATACATATACGCCTTCTTGCCTCCAATGATCAGATTTTTCGCATTCCCAAAAGAAAAAGGGAAGAATCTTTGAATGTGTTTGTTGCATCGATCGGATTAGAGAGGCATGGGTCGAGTGAAATTAGAGATAAAGCGAATAGCGAACACCACAAATAGACAAGTTACGTTCTCGAAACGACGAAATGGTTTGATAAAGAAAGCTTATGAATTGTCCATTCTTTGCGACATCGATATTGCTCTCCTCATGTTCTCTCCTTCCGATCGTCTTAGCCTCTTTTCTGGCAAAACAAGGTTTCTTATTTTTTTCCTCTACATTTTGTTCGGTTACTCCTACAAACAAATACTATACGAAAACATTCATTTGATCGGCTATATATTCGTTAAACGTTGGTTAGGATTGAAGACGTTTTCACAAGATATATCAATCTTCCTGACCAAGAACGAGAGAAGTAAGCTGAGCAATCTCCTTTGATTCTTTTCCTTTTATTTCTCTTCATATTTATTTTTTCCCCATTTGAAGCAGTGTTCTGTTTATTGTCTTATTTATTTGTTGGTTAATATTTTTTTTTCAGTGCTCTATTATTCCCCGATCAGAGCCGACGCCCGTACGCAACTTACTCCTATTATTCCTCTTATTTCTACTTGTAAACATATAATCATATGTTGATAATTATAATCTACAATTGAGAATTTTCATGTTCTGATGAGCACTTTTTTTTTTTTTTTTTGCAGAGATTTCCAGAGCAAAGAGGTAATTAGACTGTGTGAATATACTTTTTCAATTAAGAGAGTGAAGAAAATAATATATTATTTTTAGGAAATAACTATTATGATATGGGGTTGAATGTAGGAAAAATATTACATATATAATGAATGCAATGATATTATTAATCTAAAATAATTCTTGTCACGTGACAGTATCTACTGCGGACTTTGCAGCAACTCAAGGCTGAGAATGATATTGCTCTTCAACACACCAAGTCTCAACTTCTTTCTCTTTTTCTTTCGTTACAATAATTTTATTATACATCATTTTCCCAAGAATATGGAGAGTTGATTTTCTTTATTTTTCTTATCGGATGGTTTTAAAAAGCCCGGCAGCTATCAACTCCGACGTCGAGGTGATTCTTCTTATCTTTTTTTTTTCTTTAGATAAATTATACTTATTTATTTCCCCTCAAATCATCAATTTAATTTTTGTTGTATATTTCAATTGAAAATTGAAGGAACTTGAGCAAGAAGTTTATAGGTTACAACAACAGCTTCATATGGCAGAGGAAGAATTAAGGTCTTTGTTTCTTCCTTTTGTAACTAAAAACAAAAATGTGATACGATACACGAAACTGTATGTAAAAGTTTGTTATATGCAAATACAATTAGGAAGTACGAACCAGATCCAAGTAGGTTTACAACAATGGAAGAGTACGAAACTTGTGAGAAGCAGCTAATCGATACTTTAACACGTGTCACTCAACGACGGGTCAATAACTTAAACCCCTCTTATTTTGTCTCATTATAATGGTTTCTACGATATTAGCAGCTAAATAATATTTTTACTTTTTTTGAGACTGCAGGAACATATATTATCTTCATACGAAGCATCTGCTATACAGGAGCAAAATATAGGTGGGCCTTTTGTAAACGACGTCGTAGGAGGCTGGCTGGTTGAAAATGGGCCTAATCAAGCCCATTTATTCGACGCGTCGGCACATTCAGCAATGTATGAAACGTTGTTGCAAGGAAGTAGCTCAAGCTCGAACCAAAACAACACCATGGGTGAATGCCACGTGTCTAATCCTAACGGTGACATGTTCCAAAAATGGGCCCAGGCCTATACTTGTACTACGGGCCTAAATCCCTCGGCCTTGTTTCCCCCAATGCAGCATCATCAGGTCCTTAAGTTTTCTCGTTAAATTATTTGTTTCGTTGTGCAATAAAAAAGGTTGACTTTTTTGGTCAATGGCAGCATGAAATGGTGGAGCCCACGATGGAGGAAAGTGAAATAGTACCGGTTATGAAGAGGGAGGCAGAAGCAGACCACGAGGTCTCCGACTATGACATTAGAATGCCTCAGCTCAGCAGCCAATAAGTTTTATTATTTTTGATAAGATTTTACTATAAACATTTACATTAACACAAGTCCCAACCCGTAAGGCCTTCATTAACCTTTTATCCAATTATATGTATCGTACATAACCTTTTCTATTATTTTTCTTAAACCCATGTTTTACCCTCAAATATGTATATGATTATGAGACGAAAAACAAAAGCATGTTTTACCCTCAAATGTGTATACGATTATGTACATACCTTTTCGTCACATTTGCTGATCAATAGGCAATAGCGGACCAAATATAGTGGCAGATCCAATAATTTTTTTAACAAGACAACATATTATTAACTTTTTGATTGGTTTCTAGAAGACTAGAACGACAATTTTTTTTGTTTTTATCATAAAATAGTTTTCTGTTTATCACTAAGAATAATATTGTTAATTGAAATTCATTATGACATTACACCGTTCTATTCTAATGGTCCTTATATGACCGCGCTGACCAATCAAAAACCTTTATAAACTATAAGAGCATCAGAAAATAACATCTGAATAACCTCAATTTAGAACAAATCGAAACCAAACTACAGAAATTGAACTTGGTTCGAAAGTCTGAAAACTGAAGAAATTATAGGCTGTTCAAGCATACAAACAATACTTACCTGTAGAAGATATATGTTTCATATGTTTATATTAAGCTTATTTTGTTTTAAATAAAATAATTTATTGACCTATACGTACATGTAATAAGCGGATTTAGATCAAAATAGCGACACAACGACAACATTTGCACAATTCGATAAATTTTACGTAATAGTTTATTAATTGACTTATAGTTATGGAGATAGATATATTTATTTGGATTTTTTTTTTAACGACAAGTCAATTTGAAACGGAAAAAAAAAAAATCAAAATGCAAAGGAAGCAATTTTTCTTTAAACAAAACATTCAGAAGGTTTTAAGCGTTTTTTTTTTTAAATGGAGACGATATATTTGGTATTTAGAAAATTATACTAACTTATCAACTGTACCGCACTTGGAATACATGCATCTACCCCTAACCAACTTTTACTGGAATTGTTAAAAAAATATGGTAGTTTTAGGAAACAAATCATAAAAATGGGAGTTTATGGATTCTATCTTTTATTATTACCAATTACTATTTTTAGTCAAACATTTCTAGAAATTGAAATCAAATATGCATGAATCCATAAAGGTACACGCATTAACTAAATTTTTTTTTTTTTTTTTCCTGAAAGTACATTTTTTATTCATCTTTTTTCCCCGAACGGGACATCATTTGAACTTTACAATCAAAATGAAACAGCAGAAATAGAACAATAGCCAAAGTATTTTAATTTAAAAAACTCATATGAAGCAAGGTTGTTGAATATCGTGTTGGAAGACTCACGGCTGAATAAATGTGAACCAAGTGGCGAAGAAACTTTGATGCCTAGTAGAAGATGTTGCAGGTACAGAGCTTAGATTGTCGGTTCGACGGTCTAGACCTGCAAGTTTGGCTCTAATGAGAAGTTGAATCTCTTTGATTATGGCTTGTGTCGGTTTTATAACTGAAGAATGTAGCCTTGAATTTCGTTCTCTCCACACGCAATAAACCACGGCTTGAAGAATTAGCTTACAAATAGACTTGAGTTTGTCATTGTGAGACGCCGAGCGTACCCAGGTCTCTATGTTAGCTAATGATGCAGGAGGAGATAAAGAGGGATGCCTGAAGAATGACTCCCAAAACTCCGCTGAAAATTGGCAGTCAAAGAAAAAGTGTTCTTTACTCTCCGATGCAGCTGCACAGAGAAGACAATTTGTCGGGACATTCACTCCCCAGCTAGATAGCTTGTCTCTAGTAACTAGTCTATCTCTCATAACAAGCCAGAAGATGAAAGCGTGCTTTGGTATTCTTTCCTTGAACCAAACAGATTTAAACCAAGCAACAGTAGGAGGTGAAGGGTGAAGTGATAACCATGTTTTGGAAGTTGAGAAAATCCCTGGATCCGTCGCGGCTGAGTTTCTCCAAAGGAAAATATCTGGCTCTTGAGAAGAAGAGATTGTTAAGGTGCGAGGTAGACAATCACGAAGCAGGCAAGTGATCGGGTGTCTTCCTCGAGGTAACAACCTTAATATGCTAATTTATTTTATTTTACTTGACACAAACAATTCAAGTTCTAATTAAGTACTAACCTCTTATTCTTGCAAATTTAAATATACAAAGGAAATTTTGATATCACCGCATCGTCTACATGTGGCTATATTTGGTCTATAGGAAAAATTATTTCACAAATTGTTTGATTGGTCCATTATTATACATGTGGCTATAATTTTTCCTATAGACCAAATATAGCCACATGTAGACGATGCGGTGATATCAAAATTTCCTTTGTATATTTAAATTTGCAAGAATAAGAGGTTAGTACTTAATTAGAACTTGAATTGTTTGTGTCAAGTAAAATAAAATAAATTAGCATATTAAGGGTGAATGATTCCATGCAATATAATATTAATATAATTCAAGAAAAGTTTTAAGTTGACCAGTTTTATTTTAAACAAGAGTAAATTTATACTTCACAAATTTCTTATTTTTAGGTTTTAAATGTCTTTCTGTCAAAGAAATATATTTTTTAAAAAAACTAGATTTTGATTTTGAAACTGCCAGCTGAACAAATTTTTTTCTGAAACTGTAACGAAATTACTTAGCATGAAAAAGAGCGATATTTTTTGGGAAAAAATGGCCTTATTTCTAAAATTTAACTATTTTTATTTTAAATAAGATAAGCGTGAGTGTAGTAACGTGGCAAAATCCTTTTAAAGAGTAACTAGGGTTGGGATTTCGGATATTCGGGTCGGTTCCGGATCTTTCGGGTAGAAGGATTTTGGATCCATTTAGGAACCGATTAGGTTTCGATTCGGTTTCGGTTCGGTTCCAATCGGTTTCGGATCCATTCGGTTCCCTGAACCGAGAACCGTATTTTACCCGAAAAAATTCGGGTTCGGTTCGGGTATTTATTACCCAAAATACCCAAAATATACCCGAAAATCCAAAATATATCTAAAATATCTTAATATATATATAAAATTCTGAAAATTAAGAAAAAATATTTAAAATATCAAAAATATTTTTGAAAACCCGATAAAGTTTTTAAAATATATATGAAATACCAAAAAAAATATCAATAATACCAAAAAACAATTAATATATTTATTTTTTCGGGTAATTCGGGTACCCGTTCGGGTATCGGTTCGGTTCGAGTATTATTTGATACCCACGGATCCTCAAATATTTTACCCATCGGATAAATTACCCCTTATCCGAAACCGAACCGAACCGAGTATTTCGGATCGGTTCCGGTTCGGGTTTTCGGATCCGGGTAAAAATCCCACCCGTAAGAGTAACATCCACAAAATCTAGAGAAAGCAATAGAAGCTCAAACACTTGGAATTTGTTAGTGGACGGGACCAATCACCCCAAATCAATTGGACCAAATTTTTATCTCCAGATTTTGTTTATTTCCTTACATATCTCACATGAATATCATTATCTTTCAAGGAAAGATTAGACTACCTTTTTTAGCAAAAAAAAATAAAAATTAGACTACCTTACACTGCTGTCAAACCAAAAAAAGAGAAAGACTATCTTACACTATACAACAAAAAACACTAACTTTTGTCAAAAAAAAAAAAACACACTAACTTTTTCTTTCTTTTTTTGGTTTTAAAAGCAACACTAACTTTTGAACGGTAAAAAAAAACAAAACATGGTATTATGTTTTTTTTTTGTCAAACAAACAGTATATTATGTTTAAGTCCAAAAGTAGTTATTAGTTTCTCCATATTTGGACTGCCAATTTATTTCTGAAAAACGACAATTATATTTGTCATTTTCACATTTTTTTTTAATACATGTGACTGGTTATTGCACATTTTATTATTTTAGATGTGCAAATCGATATTTTTATTATTTAAAAAGAAGAAATTAACTGGCATTACATGCTATCACATTGTTTAGTAGCAAGCTTTGACAATATTGCAAAGAGCTTCTTTTTTGTTGCACAAAATTACAACAAAGTATACAACTGTTTTTAAAGTGTTTTTTTTTATTTTTCAAAATGTGAATTTATAATTAAAAAAATATGAAAATGAGGGTATCGAAAAAATATATTATGCAAATGCGGATTATTAAAAACAATTAGAGATTTCATTGATATTTATGTTTGTGATCAATAATTTAAAATTTGTTTGGGTCGATTTTCATAATTTAGTATCGATAATTTTTTTTTAAATAGATAACCAATGGCATAATTGTAATATATTGTATTTCATAGGTCATTTCCATATTTTCTATTAGATGAAATAATTAAATAGATAACCAATGGCATAATTGTAATATATTGTATTTCATAGGTCATTTCCATATTTTCTATTAGATGAAATAAAAAATCCTTGAAATTTTTTTTAAGTGCGCAACATCAACTGTTTAGGTTTTTTTTTTTCCGTCTCCTCCTTTAATATATAAGAGATATCGATCTTTTAGTCAGGATAATCAACAAACATGTCTTTTCATGGCGATATGTTCGATGATGAAATACCGCTGTTGAGTCCTTTATATTTTTTGGAATCGCCGGAACCATGTATTCTGTTAAGGGTATACTTCTCTTTTTATCTCTCACGGTTGAATTTACTATATAAATATTTTATTGTGGTTTATCAGAAATAAATATGTTGCATTAGATCTCATCACGATGAGAACCGAGGTTTCAGATGTTTCAAAATCACAAGTTAAAGTGATTATTTCCAAGTCGCTAGAGTTATTCGAAGTTAGGAATTGGCTCGTACTTCACTCGTTTGTTAACATTTCTTACGCGCTTCCAATTCTGTTGTGGATTGGCAATTTATCTCTATCTTTATCGTTTTTACCTATCATAGTTATTGTTTTGGCATATTGGGTATGTCTGATGTTGTTTTTCAAGTATGTAGCCAGTTAATTTGAATGAAAAGTTGGTTGAACAAAAAAGGTCTTTGTTGCATTATGTGTGATATACATGATAATCTGTCGAATTCATTATCGGTGGAGATTGAGAAAACGTATGACGAGTCTATATATTGAGTTGATCCATGTCTCTGCAATAAATGAAACTAACCCTTTAGTGTCTTCTCAACAATCAAATCTAATCACATATCTAGAGTCATCAATTCACTACCACAAAATCCACTTGAAATGGTACTCCGTTTGACATATTGACCAAAAAATCTAAACCTAACTACTTATAGTGATAGTAGTATGATAAGAATTCAATTTCTTGTATTTTATTAGCAACAACAACAACTAGGCAATTCACATGAGCATTCGAGTGAACAGTGTTCCTTAAAGTCAGTCCATGTTGAATTTCTTTCAGGAGTCAAGTGTTTACAATGGTACAAAACATTCTTTGGGGCGGGTTTAATTTTCTTAACTATATTTTAATTTAAGTTTTTTGTTGAATGATTTTTCAGAACCACATAGAGATTGGTCAACAAGTCGAGCAAGCACGTCCAGCTATGGCTTATTCTCATGGATTTCCAAATCATCTTCAAGAGCAACTTCTTCCAGTACCTTTGTATGAAGTTAATTAATTAATCATAGATTGTTATCATAACAGAAAACTCTAGTTTTTTATGTAAACTTATAACAAAAAAAATTATTTATTGATGCAGGATACAACAAGAAAATGTTGATCCATTTGGTTCACATTTTTCTCAACACTTGCGTTGTTTCTCAAATAATAATCTTCCAGTTATCACCACCACAAACATAACTTTTCAAAACCTCGTAAGTCACCTAACATCAACTGGTTTTTTTTTCCCCCCTAAGAGCAACTATTTTTATCGAACCATCGATAGACTAATATAAATGTCTTTAAATTCATATTATATTTATATAGGTTCAGATGCAACAGCAACAACAACATCATCTTTACGCTCATACTCTTTCAATTAGGTACGTTATATAAAATTTATTTCTACATTAATTTAATAGCTAAGTTTACTTACCGTCTTCCATCTGAATGGTTTAGAGAAACTCAGTTAAACAACCAATATCATAATTCTTATGATTTGGATCAAATTATGGCGGCGAATTCAGAGCATTCAAGTCCCATTGCCCCCAACAATCTCATTGCAAATCGGTACTGCCACTCAAATGTAACACTTTGTATATTGATAACATTGATTTACATATTTTTCATTCAAATATTAATTTTATGAAATATAGGTCGCGAAACAACCTGTACTATCAGGTGTATCGACATGTCGCATTCACTTCTTCTACTTCTTCTATGTATGGACAGCAAATGCCCCCATCGGTTTTAGCCAATCGGCAAAATGAACTTCACAACATAAGGATGGTTAACAATCCAGCTATGTAAGATCATTACTTCCCATATATAATGAAGCAAAACAAAGATATGACCCCATTTCTATTTTATTTTTTCAATTTCATTTCTAATACATCATACATAATCAAGAATCAAATAATTTACGGTAATTAAATTTATCCAAAGTAACACTATATGCTTCTCTTAATCTATATATGTGTTTTTAGAATTATTTTTACATGTAAAATCTGTTGGGTTTGTGCAGGACTACATATCCTCTACAAAATCAAACTAATGTGATGCGTACCTTTAATAATGTTCAACAACGTAACATTCCATTCATATCCAGGCCTCAAATGTCCTCAAGTTCTACCATGTAAACAAGTCGTGAACTATTAGATTTATCACAAGACAAATTTAAGTTTTCATGTTCCTAAATATTTTTTTTTTTATTCTGAGTTTTCAAAACTCCAAATATATCTTTATATAACCTCATTTTAATAGGTATCATGGCAGTATGCAAAGATCGGTGCATCAGTCTTCATCCAGATTTAGATTCTCCAACCGTAACACTCAGACGCGTATGCGTCCATTCGCAAACTCAATCATACCTCCACAGGTACCATTTCTTTCAAGCAATTATTATTATTTTCTGAAACTTTTTTTTGTTTGTTAACCATTTTTCTGAAACTTTTGCTTACAATGTAACTGGAATGATAAACGTTACAGAGGGGAGTTTTGGGATCTCGGCGACGAAGTTACCAAAGTCGCTCTGAATTTGGAGAATCATCAGTTTCTACTCGACGCAGGGTACAAGTTCTTGACATACACATAATGTTTATTCTTTAAAGTAGAAAACATTTATGAAAAGAGAGATAATAAAAGTTAATTAAATAATGCAGAGGATTATATCAGCAAACGAAAATGTTGGTTCAACTGCAATCAATCTTGCTGAAGAAAGGTTTGTTTTTTCTCCATTGACTATCCACACCTTTTTCAATTATTTTTTCATACATTAAATATGTATTTTATATTTGTGTGAGTTTTTCAATATGAAATAATTTAATAATCAAATATTATCTAGAAAACAAAATATTCTTAGGAACAGAACAACTACATATTTTTTTTCAGGCTGCCATATGCTCTATACGATCCAGCATACGAAACCCTTGGTCTTAATATTGATCCTCACTTGAGATATCAAACTGAGAGAAACGGTAATTCTTTCTTATTTTTTGTGTTACTGGTTAATTTATGAGCTTTAGTTGATTTATTGATTAGTTTATAACTTTTAATTAATTATATTAAATTTTTACGAATTATGACAGTAATGAATATTCACATCTTATTAATTCATGATTTGTTCCTTTTAATCTATAGGTCGTGATCTATTCTCAAACCCTGAATAAGTGAGAGGTTTTTATATTTGGTGCATGGTCATGCTCTCTCTCTCTCTTTGTTTTTTCTCTATGGTCTTTAACTTTCTCCTGTGGCAGCGTTTGTTTTTACAAGTTGATATATACAATATGATGTTGTAACCTTATCGTATACAATCGTTAAACTGAAATTTGTTTCCTTCTTAAGGTTTTTCCTCCATTGCTTTTAGATCACATCTCTGAGCTAATATAGTATCATAGGCCATAGCAGCCTGTATATCGTCTTAGTTCTGCTATGATAATCAATCTATAGAGGCAAAGAATAAATCGAACTCGCTAGACGATTTGAGCCTTAGACTCTAGCTAATCACACATGTTATTCGCATTCAAATAATAGCCAAATTCACACACATTTAACCTTATTATTGTTTTGTCTGATCAATATATATTTTATTTACTGGTTGACAAAATAAAACGTATCGATTATGGTTCTAAGAAATTTTAGTAACAATATTTCAGAATTGTTTTCCAATACAGAAAGATATCTTTGATGGGGTCCTGGGGAAAGATATCAGACGATTTCTCACGATTTTAGTAAACAATATTATGGTTCTATCGCAAACGGGTATTATAAATTTTAACATTAAAATAAAATAAAATAAAAGTTTAGGTATAGACCTACTCGTGAAATACGTCGTCGTTTTATTTTTGTCAACAAGATGTGTTTTTGTGATTAGAATTTGACACGTTGCGATTCACTTTAACATCATTTGGGATTTTGGTTCGAACTTGAATTACTCCCTTGCAACAGCAGATCAGAACTGGCCGAAAAAAAAAAAAAAAAAAAAAAACTCAATTATAATTTAAGATAATTAAAAATATAAACAAATTGGGTTGAAATAAGAAGACCTTACCTGGTTGGATTGATGGGCCGAATTGGCTATCAAATGGGCTTGTTTGGGCTCAGCCTCAGGACCCCAGCCCTTGACGGCGACGTCGTTTACAAGGATCCCTTCCATGCTTTGTTGCGTACTACTACTTGGTGCTTGGCAGGACTTGCTCAACAAATGTTCCTGCGATCATCAATTACTTATTCATTTTTTCCTCTTACGATGTAGTTAAATAAACAGCAGAGAAAATGTTAAGTGTAGTATGTGTTACCCTTCTTTGAACGACACGTGTCAGAGTATTGAGTAGATGAGATTCACATGCTTCGATCTCCTCCATTGATGTAAACCTCACTGGATCTGGTTCGAATTTCCTACGTATATTAGATCACAAGGGTCTCAGTCTTTACGCGACATGATTTTGTTTTTCTGTATATTTTATAAGATTAATATTTTTTAAAATAGGATAAACTATAGGAAAATACCTTAGTTCTTCCTCTGATTTCTGAAGCTGTTGTTGTAATCTACAAACCTCTTGCTCAAGTTCCTGTAAAATTGCCAATATAATTAGACAGATTCTTATGATTTTTATTTTTTTTTGTTAAAAGATTCTTATGATTTTTACTCCCTCCATTTTAATATATCAAATATTTTAAATTTTCAGTTTGTTCTAACATTTCTATGCAAAATATTAAATTAATTTGACTTTTTGTGACTATTTCCATTATGCATCATTTTAATCACTAGTTAGATTGTTTTTGATTAAATGATAAATTGGGTAGTTTTTTTTAATGTGCACAAACGCTATTAGCGAAAACATCGGAAGGAGTAAACGGATGAATTGGGAAACTATTAACCTCGACATCGGAGTGGATAGCTTCAGGGCTTTTCCCGAATCCAGAGTCATGAAATAAAAAATTCAGTGTGCAGATTTGGATTTTAAAACATAATAATGTATAAATCGATATAAAAAAAAAGTAATAAGATGAAGAAACTTATTATAAGGACAAAGGAGAAAGAAACCGAGGTTCGTTGATCTGGAGGGCCATGTCGTTCTCAGTTTTGAGTTGTTCCAGAGTCCTTAACAGATACTGCCACAAAAAAGAAAACGATGATAAAAAATTCATCTATACGTATGTAAAATAAATACTTAGAATCGAAATTTGAGCGTTGTAATTAGAATGATCATATCCTTGATAAGAGCTTATAGACCCAATAAACTTATTGATGAGTCTTACCTCTTTGTTTTGGATACCTCTGCGAAACAGAGAAGCAAGTTTAGTAACAAATGATAGATGAAATATTGAAATTAAGTATATATTCTATATTAAATTTAAGTATGATACTCACTGGCGTTTGCTTTGATCGGGGAAAACTATAGCGCTGAAAATGTAAAAATATACACACAAAAACATGTGAATATAGATAAGTTGATAAACAAAGTAGATTAATGCGAAGAACATACATACAAAAACATGTGAATATAGATAAGTTGATAAACAAAGTAGATTAATGCGAAGAACATACATACTTCTCTCTTTCTTGATCAGGAAGATTGATGTACCTCGCGAAAACGTCCTCAATCCTGAAATTAACTCAAAATTAAGATAATGGAGATATAACACCATGTATCTGTGTATTTAAATATATTTTTTATATACGTTGAGTATATATGATTATTTTCTGTATTGTTGAAGACAGAGAACAGACTTGAGTTGTAGTTAGAGAGGAAACGGTGGGGCGAACGAAGGAGAGAATAAGAGCTATGCGCGGTAACAAGTAGCATGCATAGGTTTTGAGCTTATCAGAATACTATTCTTATTGACAATTAATGAGGAAATTTTATTCAAAATATAATACTTTCGAAAAAAATTGATGATAAGGTTTAGGGTAAGTTTTATTCGATGGGTCTCACACTGAATCATTGCATGAATTGTTTGTCCTTTGATGTCATCGAAATATGACGTGTTTCTTGTTTGGAGTGCCGCGTTTACTGCAAGGCTTTCGTATTAATTAATTAGATAGTACTACTCCAAGTCTACTAGAGTATGAAAAAAATATTAATACTTGAAATGATGAGATGAGATTTGATCATAAATATACAGCTAAATTTATACCTTTTTTGAACGTAGAATCAATTGGAGAATAACACTTGACATTTGTGTTTCTAATTAACGCGCTCTTTTGAAATAATAGCTCATCATCCATCCTATTTTAAACCGAATTTTATTCTAGGACCGGTAATATCCAATTCGAACAACTCATAGGTCAGGATTAAACTCGAGCACTAATACCATATTAAGTTTTATGAAATTTTAATTCAAAACTAATTAGCTTAAGATTCCATCAATAGTTTATATAATTGTTGATACAGATATGTTGCACCATGAAAAAAAATTAACATATATGCAGTAATTAACCTTAACCTCCGTCAATTACATGGAGGCCGTACTTATAATTATACATTTATACCTAAAAAAAAACAAATACTACATATATATAGAGGAGAACTCTATTCAAACAGAGAAAATCTAAAATTCTAAGTTAGAGTTTGCGCTAAATTAAAACTTAAAACTAAAACTAAAAAAGAAAGTTATTCTTTCGGTTCATAGTAAACTATAGTTTTTATATTATATTTTTACATTTTATTAGTATTTTCATCATAACTTTAAATTTAAAGATCTTTTAATTATCTTTCAAGCTTGTTTCATAAATATTTTACAACTTAGATATTAATAACTGTGGACTAAAGCTTTGTGTCAACATTCGGTTGCACCTCTAATAGATTCGAAATTACAAAGCGATGTAAAAAACAAAACAAAAAAACCTCAAAATTACTAGTACTAAAAAGAAAAATCCACTATTCGGTGGCCACTACCAGAAACAAAACAAACAAACAAACAAAAAAGAGAAAAAGAATATATGGCTTGTCCGTTTTGTCCATTAACATGATAGGGGCAGTTTACATATGCATGTTTTTGGATATGTAAAAAAATGTATACATATGCATATACGCAATCTGATCAGTTGAAAAACTGTCGCGAGACGATTCTATAAGGGCATGGAATGTTCTAGAAGAAGAAGAAGAAACTAAATGGAAATACCTTGTTTTCCCGGAAAAGAGACAGAGGCGATCGGAGGGTGAGAACATGAGGAGAGCAAGATCGACATCACAAAGTGTTGACAATTCATAAGCCTTTTTTATTAGACCTTTTTTACGCTTTGAGAACGTAATTTGTCGGTTCGTGCTCTTCTCTATCCGCTTTAGCTCCAATTTAACCCGACCCATATCCAACGATCACTGCAAACTAACAAAAACGCGCTCAATAAAAACTTGGTACGATAGATAATTTGATTGAGTTGGAAACAAAGGGTCTGTGTGTGTGTGCGCGCGCGTGTGTATACAAGTAAATGAGCCGACGAAAGGAGAGTCCTATGTTTTAGTATGTGTTTGTATAAGAGAGAGAGTTAAAGAGAGAAAAATGAGAATTACGAATGGGTGAGCGGATAGATTTTCTGTTCTTAATTTGGACGAATCGGTGTCATATGTCTAGGTGCACCACTTACATTTATACTCATTTTATATAATACTTTTAAGTTTTTATTTTAGTCTTATTTTATAAGCAAGTAGTTTACTCAAAAATTTAAGGATTTTTTTTGTTACTTTTCCCCCATTTTTAACATTAGCTTTCTTAGCATTTTGCTTTAGGCATACACACTTAATTATGCGTAATAGTAAAATGTGTACTATATACAGGTCCCTGTTTCAATTGTTAGAAAGACCTAATGTAATATTAAAAAAATTTTAGATTTTCGATTCAGTATAAATTTATATTAATTTTAAGTTTTCAACTCAGTGTAAATTTTTTAAATATAAGTCTTGGACCAGATACAAAAGCACCTATAGCACACAAAAAGAACTGACCCTGACTATATACATCCAATATATAATATATTTTCCTAGCCTGCCACTGATAATAATATACCTTACCCGATCTGTACACTGTATATGCTGAATGAAACATGTGAGAAATTAAAAAATGACCCAAGTAAGTGTGAGATGTATATGATAATATAGCGAGTGAAGTAAAAATTTATTATATAGATGCCTCTTGATGAAGGAGCTTCAAAACGAAGGCAAAGGATTTAGGGTTCGTAGGGAATATTTTTGGATGTTACTATGCTAGAAATGTACGTGACGACCACCTAGTCTCAGAGTGTGACACGTGGAGTTCTGTTTTGTGTTGTCTCGGTTGTTGTTGTTACGCGCCGACAGGGAAGTTAGGAGAGAGAGATCCTCGCCGCGAAGTTTACTCACAACTCACAAGGTCTATAACACTCTCGTGTTGTTCCACTTCTATTTCATTCTTTACGGTTAACCTCGCCTTAATTCACGTGACTATATCTGATTTTTAAAAAACCATGAAAAATGAAAAAATCTAAACCAACTTGCAAACCACCTAAACCAAACCGGATTATAACACATCGCAACATACTCTAGCCACTAATTTATCAACGATAACTCCTTAATATACAATATATATGTGTGATGACTACTCGAAAACATCCGGTAGAATTGGAACGATACAAAAAATATTAATATGGTTCATACAAGGATTGATACGTACAAAATTAAAAAATAGTCCATATTTTATAAAGTGCGGTTTGTTCACCCGGTTAAAAAAATGTTGTTTTTGCGCTATCGAACCCAAATTCGATTCTTAGATATGTTTAGGAAGAAGATGATTTACGTTTGTGGATTCGTTAAAACTTATAAGTATCATCAATGGTTGGCCTTAACATTATGGATTAAAAGTTCTGGTTAGAAAATATATATGTGTGTGCGCACGCATGTATAAAAAAATGTGAAACGTTTGTGATTTTCGCTTTTGGTTGGAAGTGAAATGAAAAAGATGTGGCTCTTGCGAGAGGGAAAAGCCTCATTATATTCTAATTTTAGTGGAAAAGTGGCAAGTACCAAAACGAGAATTTGATTCATACTTTGTATCCGATCAACAAGAGTTCGTCTTTTACTGCACCAGCAAACAAAAAATTGTTGAAACTCGAACCATTACACTGTTCATTTTCGTATATATATATTGTTCAAGTACTAGGATTTGACCCGCGCTATGCGCGGGATAATTTTTTTTTAGAACAACATTGTGCTTATCTAAAATTTTAAGATGGATTGTTGTTCATAAACAAATTTTATGTGATATTTGAGCTTAAAATGTAATATGGTTGTAAAAGTTTAGTGGTGCTAAGAATATATTTTCTAAACTTTTTTAATCTTATGTTTTTCTATGTTGGTTTTTGGTTTGATTTCAATTCGAATTATTCGGTTTTCTTTTTATTCTTGGTTTATGAATAAAAATATCCAAACTAAAACCTAATATACACGTAATAATATGCAATTATTTTTTGTATAAATGTGATTCATTTTCGGATAGATTTTCTTTTTCGATCCGTGTTCATCTAGGATTTAACCCGTGTTAATCTAGGATTAATCCGTATTCATCTAAGATTTGATACGCGATGTGCGCATAGTAATTTTTTTTTCAACAATGTCGTAAATTTCGATTTTAAATAATTTGGTTGTTGAGATGAAAAAATGTAACATATTTCTTTGTTTTATAAAAGTGATATAACATTAA
>OVAY01000240.1:55130-74527 GCA_900406395.1 Kernera saxatilis | reverse complement strand
CCCCTTACCCCCCGACCCTGGATTTTTGTATAAAGAAAAATTTTGCCCTTTTAAATGGCCCCTTTTATAAGGAGAATAACTTATTTATAAAGAGCTTAATATGTCAAATTTTAATAATAAGGATTTAAATTTTTAATTTTTAAAGAAATAACTAAAACATAATAAATAGTTCCGATGCCCACCCATTTTATAAACGGTTTGCTTGATTTATAAACTTTCTAAATAGTATGCTACACCTTCGGTTTTGCAGGTAATCTATTTATAGGACACAACGTCCCGGACAAGTCATTATAAAAAATAGACTTTCTGTAGTGTTACCAACTACAACATAAAAAATAAAGGCCTTACTACAAACAATTTTTTAAGAATTCTTTACACATTTAGAAAAAGGCTATAAGCTTTATTTTTTTAAGTTTTTTATATAAAAAACTTTTCGGGACCGACGGGACTCGAACCCGCAACTTCTGCCGTGACAGGGCAGTGCTCTAACCGATTGAACTACGATCCCTTTTATATTTATTTTACCAAAAAAAAGCTTTATTGTCTAGAAATAAATTAAAACTTCAAATGCTAAGCGCACTACTTTTTTTATTAGTGCGCTTAGCATTTGATTAATAACGCTGTGTCTTGAATTAAACAATAAATATTTTATTTTGTCAACTTTTTGTTTTGTGTGTTTAAACTAAGCTGAAAAGTTATGCTCCGCCCTTTAAAAAAAACGAGGCTTCTTTTTCTTTAAAAAGCGGGCATTTGAATTTGAGCGCAGCTCCCCGAAAATAATTTATATTTTTATAAGTTTTAAAAAAGACATATATTTTAATAGTATATGCCGTAATACCTAATCCTAACCTACAAAAAATACTCAGCCAGAACAATAAAAAGTGTGTTTAATTAACTATTCTTTGTAACACAAACTTTTTATTGTTCTGGCCAATCTGTCTGTATTTAAATTATTTAACTAAAAAAGTTTTTTTTGTAGCACGGCCTTTTGCGCCAGTATTAGTATTAAAGTTTTTACGCATTTGATTAGCCATATTTTTAAGTTTTTTATATGCAATATTTTTATCTTGACGAATTTGCATTTTGCTGCGTAATTTCTGGGCTAAACGTATACGAACTAAAAATTTATTTAATATATATTTAATGGAATTTCTTGAGTCATCATTTGCTGGAATAATATGATTTGCAAAAGTTGGATTACAATTTGTATCAACAATATTAAACATTTTAATACCTAATTTCTTACATTCACGAATTGCATTTATTTCTTCTTTTTGACCAACAATAATTGCAATATTTTTAGAAATCTGAGATTTTGTCATTTCAGTCATTTTTGCAATACCCCCAAAATACTTTTCAAAGCGTTGCCATTTTTTTTTACGTGCAGAAGCGATTTTTTTTGAGTAATGACTTAATTTTGAATCATAAATATTATCAACTGGATATTTTAATTTTGGATCAACAATTTTTCTCATTAAAATTTGAACAATAGATATGATTTTATTTTTAAATGCATTACCTGCAGCTTTGCCGTTAGAAGCATTTTTAAAATGACGTAATCTAGGTAAAAAGCGAATTACTCTTTTTTGACGCGCAAAATGATTTAATTTTGCACGAACAATACGAATAACGTGACGTTGAGAAATTAATTTATTTTTAATCAAAATTAATTCTTTAACTAATAATTGATGGAATTCAATATCTTGGTTTAAAGATTTTTTGATTTTATTTAGTCCAGTCGAATAATTCGTTAATGAAGTTTTAATTAAATTTATATTTTTTTCATAAGTTTCAATTAAATTTTTAAGAGCTGGTGCAAAACCACTAAGACTACTTACAAAAACACTAACGAGTAAAGCTTTATTAGTGGCTATATTTTTTGTTTGATCACTGCTTGCAGCAGGTGTAGCAATATTTAAAAAATCGGTTTCTTTAAAAGTACCACTAAAAGCTTTGGCATTATTTTTAACAGTTAATAAAATTAAATTTAAAATATCTTTTGGTGGCTGCGGTAAAAAATTTAGTGTAGAGCCTGTTGTTTTTAGCAGAGCTTTAATTTTTTTGTTATCAACATTTAATATTTTTGTATTTTCTTCATGAGCTTTATTTTTAATTTTTTTAAGTTCATTACTTAAAATTAAGAAATATTTTAATTGACGTACTTTTTGTGTATAATTTGTCAATTGGCGCAGTAAACTATTATAACGAGTAATGATTGTATTAGCAATATGTTGTTTTAAAACAATATTTTGATACATTACTTTTCTTCTTTTTACTTCTAAAGTTTTATGTCTTGAGACTAATGTTTGACAATTTTCAATTAATTGTTTTTGTTTTAAAACTAATTTTTTTGTTTTCTCTAGAATTAAAACTTTATATTCCGGATTTTTAAATTTTGCAAGTAATGAACGGCCTTTTTTAAGAATTAATTGAGTTTTATTTTTAATAAATAATCCTTTTTTGATTAAACGCATTTTAATTCTTTTTCGTTTTTCTAAAATATCTGCTACAATTTTTTGCTTTTCTTGTAAAATTGGACGTATTTTAGAAATCGATTTTCTAATTGTTTTCCAATTTGTTAAAAGACCACCTAACCAGCGTGTATTAACAAAAAAAGAATTTTTACTAAATAAAGAAGCTCTAGCAATTAAACCAGCTGCGGCTTTTTTTGTTCCAATAAATAAAAATGTGCTACCCTTTAAAGCATATTTTGTTAATTGTGTTAAAGCCTTGTTTAAACAACGACGTGTTTTTAATAAGTTAATAATGTGATTCCCTTTTTTTATTAGTGGCGTTTTTTGATTATTTGGTTGTTTTTTAAGCCAGATATAATTTTTCATGCGTGCATTACATTTAACAGCTTTTTCACCTAAATGCATTCCATTTTTAATCATTTGACGAATATTATTTCGAACTAAAATACGTTTTTTAATTAAAGATAATGGATTTATTTGTATAATTTTAGCAATCGCATATTTATTTTTCACTTTTATAATTTTTATACGAACTTTATCTCCAGGTTTAGCATTTAAATCTATTTTGAGAAAAATAAGATTTTCTTGTAATTTTAAAAATAAATAGTTTCCATATTTTTTAGCGGTTTGAGGTAAATTTATCGTATATTTATTTCCTTCTACAATAGCAGAACTTGTTTTTAAATTTGGTAATTGATTGATTGAATTTTTATTGTTTGTGCTAGAGGCTTCACTAAAAGCATAAATTGATTGTTTTTTTGTAGCACGGCTGCTCTCACGAAGTGTGGGTAATCCCAAATTTAAAATTTCATTAGAACCGTTCACAATTTTTGCAAAAGCATATTTTGATTTTAATCTTGTTACTAGAACTTGTATTTGAGTACCAACAATACCATTTGGTATAATTAATTTATAACCATATTTTAAATTTACTAAACCAGTACCAGTTGAAGTTATTTTTTTAATATTAACCGTTAATAATTGATTTGGTTCAATTTTTAATCGATCAATTACAAGTTTTGATTTTTTATCTGCAGCTTTTACTTTTAAAACTTTAGCAATAGCATATTTATTCCCTTTTAAATTTACACGAATGATTTTGGCTTTAACAATATCTTTTAAATGGGTATTTGGGACAAATATTGAAAAAGGATATGAATATTCATCAATACCAATTCCATTTGGACCTAAAGCAGAAATTTTTAAAACACAAATATCGCCAACATTAACATTAGTTTGTTTCATTTGACGTACTATTTTAACAACACTTTTTTTCTCACTATTAGATTTATCAGACTTTAGCTGGTTAATTTGTGCTACATTTAGATTTGATAATCCACTTGAAGAATCAGCAGTTAATTTGTTAGATGTCAATTTTTTTGATGCCCCTCTAACCAAAACTTTTGTTTTATCACCGCGCTCTATGCGTCGATTTCCCATAGTTCCTTTTTGCTCTGCCTGAAGGGGTTTTTCTGAACCAGATAAATTTTCACCAGTTTTTGGTTCAGCTTTTCTAGTAGGTTTATTAAGAAGCATTGGGTTTTTATTTTCTTCTGAAGACATTTTATTTTTGTTTAGTTTTTGTATTTTTGATTTTTTTCTAATTGCTTTTTTACGCCAATTTACAAAGGTTAAGCTTATGGCTTTACCTTGAAGATCTATTGAGCTAACAGCTGTCTCGCATTACACTAAAGTTTTTATACATTTGTAAGGTTACATTTTTACCCCTCTTGCTCCGTCTATGCCCGAAGGGCATAGACAGAGAAAAACTCATTTTTTTCGGCAAAAGCAAACTTGGAAAGCAATTATTTGGAAATAACTATATGCTTTGTTCACAATTTTATTGTGGACTGAAATAAAAAAATGCAATGTTATATAAAAATGTCATTTTAAAAGAAGGACATTTTTATACGCCCCTTTTTTCCCCACTTTAAAAGCAGCAAACGCATGGACTTTTTATATTAAATAATATTAAAATGCTTAACTAATATTAAATTAATAAAAAATAAATACAATTTGATTAATATTTTTGTTAATAATAAAAAGGTTGGTACATGTTTGCTCTATGGGCAAAATAAAAAGACTTTGTTTTTTTTTATAAGCTTACAATAAAGCAATAAGCATAGTATTGTTTACATAGTTATCTTGCTTATTTTTTAGAGCTTTTTGCTTATTTTTATTATTATGTCTAAGCCAATGACAAAGGCTATTAAGTTCTATTGGAATTTCCATTAAATATTTAAGAAATATATTATATATGTCTAAACAATACTATGTTTCAATATATAATATAAAAATCGGTTGTTAAACAAAATAGTTTAATAAAGTTTACGATTCCCGGAATTTTGACACGGGAATGCAAGTTTTTTTAACAAAGTATGTAAATCTGTAAAAAAAAAGAACTCACAATAAACTGGCTCTGATCTTAGATCAGAGCCAGTTTATTGTGTTTATTTGTTCTCACAACAAAGTTGTGGGTCTTGGTTTTTTATTTACGGTTTATAGAAAAGGAATAAATAGCTCAAAAATAGCATAAAAATTAAGTTATCTAAAGAAACCTTTTTCTTTACTTACAAAAGGTAATAACCCTAAAATTCTAGCACTTTTAATAGTTTTAGCAATATAACGTTGTTGTTTTGCAGTTAAACGTGTTTGACGACGTGGTAAAATTTTACCTCCTAAACCAATATATCGTTGTAATAAACCACAATGTTTATAATCAATAATGCGTCGATTATAAACAGCTTTTTGGCGTTTTTCTTTTAAAATGATAACAAGTGATTTTGGTGGAATAATTGGTTTGATTGGTTTTTGTCGTTTTTGTTTTTCAAGTTTTTTGCGTCGTTGTTTTCTAATACGCCCTAATAATTGAGATACTGATAACACACGTCGACGAAATTTTCGTAATGGCATTGAAGTCAATTTTTTTGCTTTTCTTGCTTTTTTTGCTTTGGATTTGATTCCTCTCATAAGATTAAAAAATATTGTTTTAACTTTTTATAGAATTCTGTATTTATTTTATTTGGATAAATTGGTTACAACTATTTTTGCATAAAAAATGTTAATTGTTTTTGACGTATTTCTGTGTAGTTTTAAAACAATAACAGCTCTGCTTAACACCCCCCTTTTTTGGGGAGAGGGGGTGGTACAATTTTTATAAAATAGGCGTTACATTTTGTTCTATAAAATTCGCGATATTAAAGAAATTCTGTTGTTTACTGCAAAAAATAGTCAAATAGAAAATTTGTAAATTATAAAACAGTTTACAGATTGCCACTGGACTAATATTTTTAGCCTGTTAATAAAAATTGTAAAAAAACTAGTCTGCTTATAAAACAAACAAGGCTTGTTGGAAAAAGCCTTTGAAGATTTCTATAAATTTTTAATATTTTTAACGTATCAATCAAAAAACTATACAATATAATATCAACAAGCATTTCAAAAATATAAACACTTAAGCTTATAAAAAACTTGTTATGAAACAAAGTTATGAGCGTAGCATTGCTAGGTTTATATTTACCCCGTACCGTAGGGCAAACAAGGTTTAAAAAATATTATACTACAACCATATGATAATTATGTCCACTGGTTTACTGTAAACTGTTTAAAATATAAACATAGATTGTTTACAAAATAAGAAAAAAGGACGCTTGTTTCTTTATAAACGTGCATAGTTTTAATAAATTGGCTATGCCAATTTATTAAAACTATGCATCCATATAAGGTTGTTTATATTTATATGAGATGTAACTATTAAAAGGCCTATCATTCTTATAAAACTGTTCTTTTTGTAATTACACTTGTAACCTATTAAAGTCTAAATAAATCTTACAACACTCACAGCAATGGCTTAGGCTATATATTAACATTCTTGTTTCTAAACACGCTAAATGGTGTATTTTTTATTTTAACAAAAACTTAAGTTTGCAATTTCAGCTAGAGCAGAACATAAAAATCTCAAAAAATAAGAATTTGTTGAATAATTGCATAGCTGAGTTTGAAATCTTTATTAGTAATTTGTTGTGTGTACTTAACTCGAAAGTTATTGGACAATAACTTTCGAGTTAAGTACACACAACAAATTCTTCCCTCAATTTCCCTCCCCCCTTAGGGGGGAGGGAGTTGGGGTAAAAATAAAAATTATCCGATTTGTAATAATACTAACAAAAAATTAACCAACTGCAATAATTCTTGCTAAGAAGAAAGACCAAGTTGTTGCAATACCACCTAGTAAATAGTGAGCTACACCAACAGCACGACCTTGAGTAATACTTAAAGCACGTGGTTGAATAGCTGGAGCTACTTTTAATTTGTTATGTGACCATAAAATACTTTCAATAAGTTCTTGCCAGTATCCGCGCCCACTGAATAAAAACATAAGTGAGAACGCCCAAACAAAGTGCGCTCCTAAGAAAATTAACCCATACGCAGATAAAGCAGATCCATATGATTGAATAACTTGACTCGATTGTGCCCAAAGGAAGTCACGTAACCATCCGTTAATAGTATTTGCACTTTGTGCAAAGTTACCACCAGTAATATGAGAAACTCCAGCACTGTTAACAGTACCCCATACATCTGATTGCATTTTCCAACTGAAGTGGAAAATAACAATTGATAAACTATTATACATCCAGAATAGACCAAGGAATACGTGGTCCCATGCTGAAACTTGACAAGTACCACCACGCCCAGGACCATCACAAGGGAAACGGAAACCTAAGTTTGCTTTATCAGGAATTAAACGAGAACTACGTGCAAATAAAACTCCTTTTAATAGAATTAAAACCGTTACATGGATAGTAAAGGCATGGATATGATGCACTAAGAAATCCGAAGTACCTAAAGAAATAGGCATCATAGCAACTTTGCCACCTACTGCTACTATATCACCACCCCAAGTTAAGCTAGTAGCACTTAAAGCGTTTGGAGCTGTTAATTGTGGAGCTAAGAAATGAGTATTTTGAATCCATTGTGCAAAAACAGGTTGAAGTTGAATAGCAGTATCTGAGAACATATCTTGCGGACGACCTAAAGCACTCATAGCATCATTATGAATATATAATCCAAAACTGTGGAAACCTAAGAAGATACAAACCCAATTTAAATGTGAAATAATAGCATCACGGTGACGAATTACACGATCTAAAAGATTATTGTAGTTATTTGTAGGATCATAATCACGAACCATAAAAATAGCTGCATGCGCACCAGCACCTACGATACAGAAACCACCAATCCAAGTGTGGTGTGTAAATAGAGATAATTGTGTTCCATAATCAGTAGCTAAATATGGATATGGAGGCATAGCGTACATGTGATGAGCTACAATGATTGATAAAGAACCAAATAAAGCTAAGTTAATAGCTAATTGAGCATGCCAAGAAGTTGTTAAAATTTCATATAACCCAACATGACCTTCACCAGTGAATGGACCTTTATGTGCATCCAATATCTCTTTAATTGAGTGACCAATTCCCCAATTAGTACGGTACATATGACCAGCAACTAAAAATAAAACAGCAATAGCCACGTGATGGTGAGCAGTATCACTTAACCATAAACCACCTGTTACAGGATTTAAACCACCTTTAAACGTTAAGAAATCACTATATTCACTCCAGTTTAAAGTAAAGAAAGGAGCTAAACCTTTTGCAAAACTGGGATAAAGATCTGCTATAATGCTACGGTTTAATAGTAACTCATGAGGTAATGGAATTTCTTTAGGGTCAACACCCGCATCAAGTAATTTATTAATAGGTAATGAAACATGAATTTGATGACCAGCCCAAGCTAAACTACCTAAACCTAATAAACCAGCTAAATGATGGTTTAACATTGATTCTACGTTTTGGAACCATTCTAATTTAGGTGCTGCTTTATGGTAATGAAACCAACCTGCAAAAAACATAGCCCCTGCTAAAATTAATCCACCAATTGCTGTCGTATAAAGTTGTAATTCACTAGTAATACCACTTGCACGCCATAATTGGAAGAAACCTGAAGTGATTTGAATACCTTGGAAACCTCCACCAACATCACCATTTAAAATTTCTTGACCAACAACGGGCCAAACAACTTGAGCACTTGGTTTAATATGTGTTGGATCACTTAACCAAGCTTCATAATTTGAAAAACGTGCTCCATGGAAATACATAGTTGGGTAAGAATTATTAATATATAATTTTTTTATAAATTCCCTAACTCCCTCTCTCCTTAGGGGAGGGGGGGAGGGAAATCGGGGTAAATTTATAAATATCACTGTTACTAGCACTACTTTGATATTTGATACAAGTTTTATTTTTTTTTATTTATTAGCAATGCATAATTTATACTTAGCTATGCCAGTTAAAAAAATAAAAAAGCAGAAACTAAAATTATATAGCTTTTATATTAAAAAACTCTTCCAAAAGATCCGTGCATGCAACTTACACTGCACACGGCTCATATCCGTTATATTATATTTTTAAAACTGTGTTAAATAATTGTTTTGTCTTTTTTTATAAATTAAATTAGTAGTATAAGCTTTACTAGGTTTTTATAAAATGAGTTGCCGCAAGCATATTCTCCTCTTGTTTTATAAAAAGACGAAAACCTTTTGTAATCAATAGGCGGATAATGAGCATTTATTTTGCAAAGTTATATAAACACGCAAGCGTGTTTACCCCGAAGGGGGGGGGCTTTTAAAAATTTTTATTAACTTATAGTATTTTACTAAATTTAATTCAATAGTACAATGGGTGTCAATTTGAAAATTTATAAAAAGTTTGTAGTTAGACAATTGGTTCTAATTTCCTAACCACCATACTTCACCGTACCACCCTTTCTCCTTTTTTTATAAAACCCCAAAGGCGTATGTCCGTTGGTAAATCGCCCTCCCGTTACCCTAAGGGTGTGAGGTTATATAAAAATGTCCCAACGCCCTCCCCCCTTAGGGGGGAGGGAAATCGGGACATTTTTATTTTTATAAGGGGCAATGAAATTTTGGGCAAAGGAATAACAAAAACTACAGTAATGTATTGAATAAAATAGTGCTTTTGTTTAGGTTTTTAAATTAATTTAAAAACCTAAACAAAAGTGCATAATGTGTTTAGAATTGGTCAATTGCAACACTAACTCGTCTTTTTTTTATAAAACCAAAGTAGTAGATTTTATGAAGCTACTTGGCTGACTGCATTAATGATTGTTTGTGGTTTCCTAGCATACATTGCGTTATTAACAGCTAATTTATGTAATTCTTCTTTTTTTCTCATAGCATAACCCGTTTTTTTATAAGCGTCAATAATTTCTGTTTTTAATTTATTAATCATTGGTTGACCTGAACGTTTATTACAACCTTCCAAAATCCAACGAAGAGCTACAGCTCTTGAACGGTGACCTGCTCTTAAAACATTTGGAACTAATTGAACAGCTCCAGCACGGCGACGCGGTTTAACCTCAACAAGTGGACTTGCATTTTCAAGAGCTTTTTCAAAAATATCAACTGGATTTTTTCCAAGATTATCTCCAATTTCTTTTAATGCATTATAAACAATACGAAAAGCTACTGATTTTTTTCCACTTTTTAATACTCGATTAATTAACATATGAATTGAAATATTATTATAAATAGGATCTGGTAATAATGTTCTTTTTTTTTTTAAAGGACGACGTGGCATTATTTTTTAAATCAATTTTGATTTTTCATTTAATTTTGACCAACTAAGCATATCTTTGCTATTATTGACGCAATAACAACGCCCCCCTATAAAAATGCAAAAATGCGCCATTTTATTTTAAAAGGCGGGATGTCCTGCGTAGCATTATTATATAACCTCACACCCTTAGGGTAACGGGAGGGCAATTTACCACCGGACATACGCCCCCTTTTTTTAAAAATCAAAGAGGGAGAGGGGGTGGTAGATTGTGAACAATATTAATAGCATCAATTTTATGTTACACCAACTGCAAAGCCGTGGGCTTATATATAGGCTTTTAATCTTAGATAAAAGCCTGCTGTTTTGCTACAAAATTTTTATAGAATATAGACTAAAACAGCATAGCTTTTTTAGTCGATAAATACTTGATGCTAAACGTTTGCTCTTATGGGGCAAACACTGCAACAATTGTAACTTAAACAGCATTTATAGTTTTATCCTGACTCACAGTTTTCCCATAGCATAATCAAGATTGTAATTTTTATTAAAAAAGCTATACCTATAGATTAAAATTGTTTTTTTTTTATTATTCTGTTAATGTCAATGTTAAGTATTGGTCGTAGGGCAAACACAGCAAAATCCATCACTATAAATATGATAAATTATGCCTGTGTTACTAATTTAGTGAACCCTTTAAAAATCCAAACTTTAACTCCAATAATACCATAAATTGTATTAGCTGTACGATATGAATAATCTAAATTTGCACGTAATGTTTGTAAAGGAACACGACCTGCTCTAACCCATTCAGTTCTTGCAATTTCGGCACCATTTAAACGCCCAGCAACTTGAATTTTAACACCTTTAATTTCAGAATTACGCATTAAACTTTCTTTTGTTGATTTAATAACTTTACGGAAAGCTTTACGTTTTTCTAAAGCATCAACAACAGATTCTGAAACAACTGAAGCCTTAAGATTTAAAGCTTTTTGATTAACCGAAAAGAATTTTATAGAAATTTTGGGCATTAATTGTAAATTTTTAACCCACATTGTTTTACGACGTTCTAATTCTTCGAATTTACAGTCTGAAAATGTTCGATCAAATGGATGTTTTTTTGCTAATTTAAGTAAAATATTATTAACTTGATTAGTTGCATTATGAATTGAATCTTCAGAAGAATTTTGTGTTTGAATTAGTTCTTTTATTGAATTTGCACCAGGTAAATAAAAATCCAAATGTTCTTTAACTTCATTTTTTATTTCTTTTAATTTTTTGCGTGATTCAGAGATTGAAGCTAAATAAAGATAAATGTTATCAGTACGATGTTTTTGCACTAAATCTTTTAAATATTCAATAAATTTCATTTTGCGACATTCATTTGAAATATTTTCTAGTTTTTTGCGGAAAACTTTTTGAGGTAATGACGAATTTGTACTTTCAATTATTCTTAATTTATTTGGGCGAATAATATTATCATTTGAACGTAAATCTGGGTCAATACGACCATTAATTAAAGAGCCATTCATTTTTGAAATAGCTAAACGTGTTTTGATTTTATGTTTTAAATTTCTTTTTAAATCATTAACTAAATCTTTTAATTTCATTAAAAAATTATAAAGCTGAAAAAGTCCTAAAATTTCTGAGCTATTAAAAGAAAAAGAGCCAAAAGCAATATATTCTTTTCTTAATAAATTTAATTTCATTACAAATCTTTCACGTAAATTTTGAAGAAATTTATTTAATTTTTCGATTGGTAGTGCTTTTAAACTTTCAACACGATTATTTGTTTTTATAAATTTGCTATGCAAATTTATAAAAGTATCAAAATCCCATTTTTTTAGATAACCTAAACTTAAAACTTTTGATGCTGTTCCCACGCCAAGATTGTGGGAATCTTTATTACCTAATTCACCACTAGTATATTGAAGAAAGAGTTCATTTAAATGTGGTAAAAATTTTTTTTTCATCTGCTCAACATACAGAGTCACAAATTTTTTTTGAATTCGAGTATTATAAATATTTGTTTGTAAACTTGTACGTACTGGTAATTCAGTTGAACCTTTTTGAAAAGATGCTTTTTGTGCAGCTAATCCTTTAATAGTTTTTCCCGAAAGGGCTTTTTTTGTAATTTCACTTGCAGCTGCACCACGTGTGAAAAATCTTTCAATTTTTTGTACAGGTAATAAATATACTTTTGGATTTAATGAAAAATCTTTTAAAAATTTAGGTGTTGGTGATAAAGCTAGTTTTTTTGTTAATTTTTGACCTTTTTTCTGTAGTAATAACCCTTTTGAAATTAATAAACGATCACGAAAACGAATAAATTTACGTAATCTTAAACGTTTTTTAAAAATACGTTGGCGTTTTAATTGACGTTTTGTTAATTTAGCTTCAAATTTGCTTTTTCTTTTTAAATTAACTTTTTTATTAGTTTTAAAAGTTTTTGTTGTCGATTTTTGTAGGCCAGCTACATCTAATTCTTGATTTTTTCTTTTCAGTTTAGGTTGCATTAATTTTGCTAATTTTGCTCTTAATAATTTAATTTTTAATAATTGACTCAGTGATTGAAGATTAGCATCACTTCGTGATGCTAATCGTTTTGTTTTAAAAGTTTGTTTTCTTACTGAACTAGATGTTGTTGCTTTTAGCTTTAATAATTTTTTTCTTAATGATTTAATTTTTGAAAAATTTGTATTTAAACTTTCTGGTTTTTTTGTCATATCTTCAAACGAATTGTTTATATAATCAGCGCTTGCACTACGAGCAAGAACAGAATCTCCTGATAAAGTTGTTAAATTATCAAGTTTGGTCTTTAAATTTGTTAAATATTGACGCGTTTTTTGAAGTTTGACAATAATTTCTCTTTTAACTTGTAAATTTTTTATTGCTGATTTTAGTAATTTACAATTTTCTGCATGAATTTGAATACCAATTTGATATGGTACTATATTTCGTTCAATTTTAATTTGCGTGATTCGTATTTTTTTGATTCGTGCATTTTGATCTCGTTTAGTATCCCCTTTAGTGCTAGGATTTAGTAATTCTGGAAATAATTTGTTTAATGTGTCACGAATCATACGATCTTCTAAAACTGTTTGAGAATATTTATGTTTATTAAATCGTGCAAACCATTGAGATTGATGTTTTTTTGTTATCCCTACACGAAAACCCGATGGATGGACTTTTTGACCCATAATAATATGAAATATTAAGTAAGCTGTTATTTAATTTAATTTAATGTTATGTGAAAGAATGAATCCCCATAGGGGGGGGTTGCATAATAATTTTAGTTTTAATAAATTGGCTTTTTTTTTGCTAATTTATTAAAACTGCCGTTATAAAATAGTCCCTCTTTAAAAATGACTATTTTATAAAACATTCTTTGTCTTAATTTTATCATTGCTTTGTATTTGCCTAATGGGCAAATACAAATATACCGACTTTGAAGATAATTCCACAAAGTTTGGTTATTATAAAAACATTTTGCGTGTTTATATAGCATACAAAAAATAAATTTTTTAGCTTTTTTCGAACCTTTTGTTTTATCCACAATATATCTATGTTTGCCTGCGGCTGTATAAAATAAATATAGACTTAAACTCAAGCTCACAACTTTGTTTTGTTGTAAGTGAGGCTTTTTAAGGTGGACAAAATAACGAAAACTTGCGGAAATATTAGTAGTAGACACATACTATGTTCATAACAAATTAGTGAACTTACTTTTTTTTAATAAATTGACATAGACTATTTATAAAATAGGCATAACATTTATATTATAATTATAAAAGTGTCTAGTTAAACGCTCCAAAGCAAATCTGAGGATTAAGTAAACAAAATAGATTTTTACTAAATCTATTTTATATTTTTACTTAATCTATTTTATTACGCTGCTCGGTTTTTTAAATTGATTTAAAAAACCGAGCACAAGTTTAATTCTCTATTAGTAAACTGCTTTAATATATTTTAATAACCCCCATTTTATATGGGGCAAAGCAAAAAATGAATTGTAAATATAAATATAAATAAATAGTTTTTTAGAGATTATAAAAAATAGGTTCACTAATTTAATAAAAAATGTCCCGGAAGGACCCACACACCATTGTTGTGGGCTTATGTCGGAAGAAAAGCTACAGACGTTATTCAAATAAAGCAAAATAAAAAATGATAGTTTTATAATCTGCTTTACCAGCAACCGCGAATTTATTAAAAAAAACAGCGGACATTTAAAAAGTAGCTAAATCACCACGACGATATTGTAAATATGCTGTTACAAATAAACCAGCTATTGTAATAGGTACTAAACCTAAAACGATTCCAGATAATAACGGTTCTACCATAATAAGAAACTAAAAAAAAAATATCCAATATTTTATTTAAAATTAGCATTAATATTTAAGGCATTTAGAATCACATTTTATAAATAGTCTTCGTCCGTATTATATTATAAAGCGTAGTAATTTCTAAACGCGCATCTGTATTTAATAAAATATTTCTTAAGATCTCCAAATTCTTTTAATTTTCATAATATAATAGTCAATAAAAAACTTTAATTAGCTCGTTATGAAAAAGTAAAACAAGCATTATATTTTTTTTCAAGCAAAGTAGATCCACTAATTAAAAGAATATTAAAAAGTAATTAATGTTTATTCTGTTCATTCTTTCGACGTATAGGTAACAAAACAATGAATTAATAAACAGGTAAAGGTTTACTTTGATAAAAATAAGGTTTCCGCGCGCAGCTTTGCTGCGGGCTTATATAAACACGCTTGCGTGTTTATAAGTGATAAAAAACTGATAAAGTAAAATAATGATAAAGTAAAATAACGAGCGTTTCTATTAACATAAATTTTATAGACACGTTACAATAATTACTTGCTTTGGGCTCCTTTATAAAAAAAAACACCATAAATAGTTTTTACTCCACTTTTTTTTTTATTTTATTTTAATAAAAAAGCAAATTTAAAAAGAAGATGCAGCATGTTTTTTAATAAAAGTTTCTTTATGTAGAAACCGTGAGCAAAGCATAGTATTTTGCTTTGCTTAGTTTTTAGTTGTTATAAAATGGACAAAGCTTTTATTTTGGAGACAGCACACTTCCATATACATAAAATAAAAAGCTTTAATTAGTATTGGTTAATGAAAAAACTAATACTAATAGCTAATAATTTGTTAAAGAATAATAGTTTTATTTAAAGCTAAGTCTATTTAGCTCCAAATTTAGAAAATTAATAAAAAACTGTTCTTAGTTGAGTTTATTAAGCCAAGAGTAGTATAAATAAAAGTTAAATGAAAAAGCTATACTATCTGATAAAAGTACAAAAATTCTCTAAAATAAAGACAAGTTAATTTATAGCTTGTAAAAGCATAAATTTATACCAAAATATTTTATTGTTGGGCTAAAAGCCCAACAATAAAAAAGATTAATAGCTCTTGGCAAAAAAGTTGCGTCAAAGTATTGTTAAAAAAAATAACAATAACAATAACAATGTTATATAAAAAAGTCCCTTTTAAAATTAAAATGGGACCCGCCTTTTTAAATTTAAAATTTTAAATTTAAAAAGGCGGTTTTTTATCAACGCTCGCAACAAAGTTATGAGCTTTGCGGCAAAACAGAAATAATTTTATTAGTTAAAGATATAACTTGAAAATAAAACCGCTAAAACGAAAATTAATAAAAGTCCAAAATAAAGACTTGTACGATTTAATTCTACTACTTGTTTGTTTGGGTTTGGTCTAGCCATAAAACGAAGAAATGTTTAAAAGAAAAGGTCTAAAATTGGATCTTTGTACGTGGCTTTTTTGCCAGGTTACACCCACAACAAAGTACAAAGTTGCAGGTAGCGAGTGAAAATCTAAAAAATTAATAACCGCGAGCCTGTTGTTTTTGTATAAAAACGGGCATAAACATAAAGTCAAAAGGTTGTTACGAAATACATAAATGTATGTTCACGACAATATTTCTATGGACAATAATTTTAGGCTTAAATGTACAACATAATTCTAACTGCCCGCGGATTAGACATTATTTTTTAGATTTCCACTTTTGTATTAGCTCTTTTATGACACAAACTATAACTCATTTTTAAAAAAGTCCCCTTTTTAAATGGGGGAGTTATCAGAAGAATAATCACGCAAAATCTTGTTAATCAGTATTTAATCCAATTGACCAGATTTTGAAAGAAAATCTAAAAAATTAGTGTCTTTTTAAGCAAATACAAAATAAAAAAGTCATCACATTACTATACTATAAATATAATTGACAAAATTTTTTAAGATCTTAAATTTCTAGCCTTATGTTTTTTTTTACTTATTTAAAACAAAAATTAAAAAATTGTTTATATCAGCAGTTTAGCTTTGTATAAATAAGTAGTATTTATACAAACCGAACAAGTTGCTATGTTTGCTTTATAGACAAAATAAAAACGTTTTATGTTTTTATATAATATGCAATGTTTAATAACAAAACATAGAAAAATATTTTAAATTAAAGAAATTATTAGAAATTTTCATATGTTTTTTTATTTTTTTAATTAACGTTGAATAAATTGCATAGCTGTAATAGAACCTAGAAAGAAAATAGTAGGAACCGCTAATGCGTGAATTGAAAGCCAACGTACTGTAAAAATTGGGTATGTATTAACTTCAGCTGATTTTCTTGTTGTCATGGAGGACTATAAATGCATTATTAATTATTGATATAAAGAAAGCATTGGTTTTTTCTTTAAAATTTTTGTTATTTTAAAAAGTAAAATCAACTATTAAAATTTGTTAGAATTTCGTTAATGACCTTGCCATTTCCCTGCGCAGTGGACAAGTAATTCTTGCTGCAAAACTCCGCACTCAGTCGTTACCCACAATTTTGTTGCCCCGTAGGGGTAAGGGGGGGTTTGGGGGGAACCCCCCGACCCTGGGCAATTTTATTAAATAGTGTTTAGCTTAAGTTTTGTAGAGGTGTTTATATTTTTTATTATTCTAATCTACTTCTTTCTTTATAGCCATTCAAGCATTTTATATGCTAAACCGTCTTTGGCGGACCCGTTAGGGAGGAAATTATAAAACTTATTATTAAAATTAAAATTAAAATTAAAATTGAAACTGTAAATATATGTTATACTATATTATATAGTATAATTGTTTTTTTTTATTTGTATATACCATTATATACCAGAAAAAAAAACAATTATACTAATTTTCATTTATTTTTTGTCCTTGATATACTTTTAATATAATAATATATTAATTAATAAAATTATTATTTAAATTTAATATTCCCATAGTTAAATAGTGTACAAAATGAACCTTTTTGATGCGTAACAGTGGGCATTAAACTATTTGTTGTTTTTTATTTCTGCAATCACTCATTATATAAGCTCACAGCAGCGTTATTTGTAAAGCTATAGTGCATACTAAGCACAAAATTTAGACTTTTAATTTAGTTAACGCCTGCTAGATATAGATAAAAATTTTACAAATGTGCTGGCAACATTATATTTTTTAAAAATTTGGAAACCCCCCCCCCCAACTCCCTCCCCCCTAAAGGGGGGAGGGAAATAGGGGAATTTTTGGCTGAAAAGCAGATCAAGATTACTCTTGATTTTGATAATCCCAATAATAAATAGGGAAAATAATTTAGAGTCATTAAAAAAAAGTAAAAAAAAATAAAAATGACAAATTTTTTGTACTATGAATAATGAATTAACAAATTTGACAAAAAAAACAATCTCAGAGAGTCGTTTGCCTTCTATTGGAAGTGCAACTCCTAACTTGATTGAATCTTTAGGTCACGCTAAAAATATGGTGATTGACTGTGAGACAGGGAATTATCATACTTTTTGTCCCATTAGTTGCGTTTCTTGGTTATATCAAAAAATTGAAGATAGTTTTTTTTTAGTGATTGGTACTAAAACATGTGGTTATTTTTTACAAAACGCCCTTGGCGTTATGATATTTGCAGAACCCCGTTATGCAATGGCAGAATTAGAAGAAAGTGATATTTCAGCTCAATTAAATGATTACAAAGAATTAAAACGTCTTTGTTTACAAATAAAACAAGATAGAAATCCAAGTGTTATTGTTTGGATTGGAACTTGTACTACTGAAATAATTAAAATGGATTTAGAAGGTATGGCAATTCGTTTAGAGGAAGAACTTAAAGTACCTATTGTTGTAGCTCGTGCTAATGGTTTGGATTATGCTTTTACTCAAGGTGAAGATACTGTTTTAGCCGCCATGGTTGAAAAATGCCCCATTTTAAAAGGGGGATCAAAAAGTTTGGATGGTAAAGTTGAAACACGAAGTATTGATATTCTTACTAACAATCTAGACACACAAAACACATTAATTGGAAATCAAAAGATAAGCCAAAATTCTAAAGAAATTGCCTCAACTCCCTTCCCCCTAAAGGGGGAAGGGCAATTCAAAGGGGCACCTGGTCCATTAGTTTTATTTGGTTCGTTACCAGGTCCAGTGACAAATATGTTAACACATGAATTAAAACGACAAGGTATTGAAGTTGCAGGTTGGCTACCAAGTCAACGTTATGGAGAACTACCAGAATTAAATGAAAATGTTTATGTTTGTGGTGTTAATCCTTTTTTAAGTCGTACAGCAACTACATTAATGCGTCATCGTAAATGTAAATTAATAAGTGCTCCTTTTCCTATTGGTCCAGATGGGACTCGCGCTTGGATTGAAAAAATTTGTACGGTTTATCAAATTGTGCCAAAAGGTTTACAAGAACGTGAAGATAAAATTTGGGAAAGTTTAAAAGATTATATCGATTTAATCAAAGGACAATCTGTTTTTTTTATGGGTGATAACCTTTTAGAAATATCTTTAGCTCGTTTTTTAATACGTTGTGGTATGATTGTTTATGAAATTGGAATTCCATATATGGATAAGCGCTTCCAAGCTGCAGAATTAGCTTTATTAGAAAAAACATGTATTGAAATGAATGTCCCTTTACCACGAATTGTCGAAAAACCTGATAATTATTATCAAATTCAAAGAATTCGTGAATTAGAACCCAATTTAGTAATTACAGGAATGGCACATGCCAATCCTCTTGAAGCACGTGGTATCACAACAAAATGGTCAGTTGAATTTACTTTTGCACAAATACATGGATTTGCAAATGCACGCGAAATATTAGAACTTATTACGCGTCCATTGAAAAGAAATAAAAATTTATCATCTCTTGGTTTAACAACATTAGTAAAAAAATAATTTATTAAAGTAAAGGCCCCTTATATTATAAAAGGGGGTCCCCCCCCCCCCCCCCCCC
>OVAY01000240.1:30827-54844 GCA_900406395.1 Kernera saxatilis | reverse complement strand
GGGGGGGGCCCCCCCCCCCCCCGACCCTTTTTGTTTCTTATTTGGTTTTATCTTGCTTTTTTAATATATTTTTTATATAATATAGATTAATAATTTGTTCACAACAAAATTGTGAGCGTTGCATAATATTTGGGGGTCGATGCCCGAGCGGTTAATGGGGGTGGATTGTAAATCCACTGGTTACACCTACGTTGGTTCGAATCCGACTCGACCCATTATTATTTGGAATGTTTGTTTGGTGTGCAAAAATTTGGGGCATTTAAAAAGGGGCCCCGTTTTGTAAAAAAAAGAAGGTAAGGGGNGAGGGGGGGGGGGGGGGGGGGGGGGGGGGGGGGGCCCCCCCCCCCCCCCCGACCCTGATACTTTTTAGGCTAATATTTTTTAATTCAATATTATTTCTATACCTAATATTTAGAAATACAACTTGCTCACTTTTTAATCATATAATAAAATAATAAAATAATAAAATCAAAAATCCTATATTTATTTTAATTAAAAAAATATTATAACTAAAAGCTTTACCATGCATATAAAAATTATACGTAAATAGTGCTAAAATTAACTAGCTGCTTTTAAAATGGGTGAATAAACTATTTTTTTTGAAAATTCAACCAATCTAAATATTTATAAAAACTCTTAACATGTATATTCAAGCAACAAAAACAAATTCCGCCGTTTTCGGTTCCGTCAAAGACGGATGTTCATCTAATTAATACAGACGGGCTAGCGCATGCTAATTAAGGTTATAAAAAACTCCCTTTTTAAAATGGGGCATTTTAAAATTTTTATCTTGCCGAAAAATATTGACCTGCTATGTGGTATTTGTTTTACTAAAACAAAGTAGTTATCAATCTATGTCACAATTACCAAAGTATTATTTCTGAACCACTTTTGCCCTTCAAGTTTTGTTTTAATAATAGGCAACTATAAATTATTAAAATTTGCAAAGCTCCATCTACGGTTTATATAAAAACGCCCCTACTTTATATAAATATAAAAGGGNCCCCCCCCCTTACCCCCGACCCCATTCTGAATTTTGATACGCGTTTTTATTTTTATATAGCCTTGGTCTTCGAAAAAATAAATAAATATTTTAGGGGCGGGGGGGGGGAACCCCCCCTTACCCTTTTCTCCATTTTATAAGGGGATAAATTTTTTATATGTGCTAATAACAAAAAATTTTAATTTTTCAAATTATAAAATGGCTAGACAAACAAGAAAATTACCAATTCAACGAACAAAAAGACGTGTATATCGTGGTATCGTTCATATTCAAGCAGGTTATCACAATACAATTGTAACAATTACAAATATTCGTGGACAAGTATTATGTTGGAGCTCTTCTGGAGCTTGTGGTTTTAAAGGAAAAAGAAAAGCAACAGGTTTTGCAGCAAAAAAAGCCGCAGAATCTGCAGCGCGAAAATGTCGTGATTTCGCTATGCGTGAAGCAAAAGTTCTTGTAACAGGTCCAGGTCAAGGTCGTGAAAGTGCTATTCGTGAAATTTTTCGCGCTGGAATAAAAGTTAATGTTATTCGTGAAAAAACCGGAATACCACACAATGGATGCCGTCCACCTAAAAAACGTAGTGTTTAATGTTTAATTAAATTAAAAAGACTTTTAATGCAATAAAGTTATTAATTATTAAACTTATATTATAAAATTCTTGGTGACTCCTTTCGAAACAGTTAGTCACCACAACTTAGCAGTGAATCATCACAGGCCTTAATTTAACAAAAAAACATTATTTAATCTTCTTCAACTTAGAAAAAAATTTCTACACTTTTCAGTTATTTATTAAAAATTTTATCCGTATTAATTATGAGTTTAGAAGTGGTTCTTCAACTTGCATCATTACTTCTTGTAGTAGCAGCTGGTCCTTTAGTTGTTGTTTTATTATCATTCCGTGGCGGAAATCTATAATTCTGCTAAAATACCACGATTAATTTTATAAACGGTAAAGCCACCTTTTTAAAAGAGTAATTTAGTTTAGAATTTAAGCCGTGGTTGCAGCATACTATTTTTTTAAATTTACTATGCTTGCTGTATTTCAGCAGGCATAGTAATTATATATACCTAATATTCAATTATTATATTTAGTATGTTCTGGGCTATATATGGCTTTGCCACAAAGATTGCATAAAATAAATTTTTTATAACCCACCCATTTTATAAGGGAATATTAAAATATAAGACAAAAAGTAATTTTTGAGCAATATTTTATTAGAATAAATCTTTACTACCAAAGTACATAAAAACGTAATAATAAAAGTTTAGTTAAACATTTATTTTATTATAAGCGCATTTATCTAAGCACATAAAAAAATTATAGATCAACTTGTGATGAAGCTTTAATAAATCAAATTATCAAATAAAATAACATTGAAAAAAAAACCATTTTAAGTGTATACTTGTATTATATAATTATTTTTGGGTTACTAACTCAATGGTAGAGTACTCGGCTTTTAACCGATAAGTTCTGGGTTCGAGTCCCAGGTAACCCAGTATTTTTAACTAGGTATTCTTTGTTACAAATTTAAAATTAGTTTTGGTCCCTAAAACCCAAAGGGATCAAAAAGTAACACAGCTTCAAAATAATTTTTAACGAGATTTAGTTTGATTAGTATTTTGACAAATTTATGCCCTTTTTAAAAGGGGGAAGTTTTGAAGTTTTGAAGTTTCGAAGTTTCGAAGTTTTGTCCCCCTAAATTTATACAAACTTATTATATTATAAGCATAGCTTTTATTCAAATAAAAAAGATTGCTTTTCTTTAAGAATTTATATTAAAATATAAATATATTTCTTCTTTTTGCCTGCTTAGCTCAGTTGGTTAGAGCGTCCGTTTCATAAGCTGATTGTCACTAGTTCAAATCTAGTAGCAGGCAATTATTAAAAGTAGAATAAAAATCTACTAAAAAAATGAGTTAAAGAATATTATTTATTTTTTAGGGTCGGGGGGTAAGGGGGGGTTTGGGGGGAACCCCCCCCCNTTGGGGGGACCCCCCCCCCCCCCCCCCGACCCCCCTTACCCTTTTTAAAATTAAAAAGGGGATTTAATGTTTTTTATTTAATTAAAAAACGTATCTATAAATTAAGCAATATATTGAGCAACATTGCTTACAGTCTGAGTCTTTTTGCTTATCGATTGCTTTGCCTTTCTTTATAACTTTTTGCCTAATCCTAATATAGAGAGTCAAATTATACAAATTATTAAAAAATTAATCCAAAAAATAATTCAAAATTTTTGTAGTCTATTTTTTGTAAAGTTTGCCTTGACCACTGTAATTAACCTATCTATAAACAACGTTGGAAAAATAAAAGATAAAGCTTTTTTATTACGCGGTTTTGGTAGTAAAAAAGTGAGTTTTTTATAAAATAAAAGAACAAAATGTTATGCTCACCACTTTTTTGTGGACTTTACTTAAACAATGTTACGTCCATAACAAAGTTTTGGGCAACGTAGGGGGTTCTAGTTTTCAACGAATAAATATTAGTAAGAAAAGACTACATCCGCGGTTTTGCTGCAGATAATAATTTTTTATTTTTTTTTTATTTTTTAAAAAAAAAAGCTAAAAGCAAAAAAAAAACAATTATGAGTCAATTTATTATATCATGTAAAGAATCAAGAATCGAAAATAATCGAAGTTTTTATGGATGTTTTTATTTGGGGCCTTTTGAGCCAAGTCAAAGCATTACAATAGCAAATACGTTACGTCGAACTTTATTATCTGAAATATATGGATTAGCTATTGTATCGGTTGAAATTGAAGGCGCAAGCCATGAATATTCTAGTTTACCAGGTGTTCATGAATCTGTATTAGATATTTTATTAAATATTAAAGAAATAGTTTTGAAAAAAACTATCAAAAATTTTTCCCCTCAAATAGGTTATTTAAGAACTAGAGGACCGGGTGTTGTAACCGCGTCACATTTACGTTTACCACCATTTATTCAATGTGTCGATCCAGACCAATATATTGCAACTTTATCTCATAACGGTTTTTTAAATATTAAATTTATTATTCAATATGGTAATAAGTGGTTAATGGCAGGTACAAATCGAGATTTATCAATTAATCCTTTATCCCATATTTCTAACACAAATCAAGAAGTTAAAGATGATTTTTCCCCAATTTCCCTCCCCCCTTTAGGGGGGAGGGAGTTGGGGGGGGCTTCAAACTTTACTAAAAGTTTTAAAAATGTTAAGTCTTTGACTGAAAGTCAAAGACTCAAAATGGTAGAGTCAAAGCATAGTTTTACTAAACACCCAATAGATTCGCAAAGTACATCTATAAAAAATATTAATAATATTTTTAATTTGTATTTTAAGAAACGCCGTTTATTTTTTAAAAAACTAAAAAATTTTGGAGTTTCTGGCTCAAATTCATATATAAAAATGTTTTCAAAAAATTTAAATGAATTACTCCAATATAAACAAAAACGTGACCTTATTTTAAAAGCCAAAAATAAAGAAAGTTTGAAATTAATTCTTAAAATTAGAAAAAAATATCCAGGGATTAATTTAAAAAATAGTACTTATTCCATTACAAAATCTGAAGAGATACACACAATTAAACCTTTTGGACATAGAAAGCAAAAACTTTTAACTAAAACAAAGATTAGTTCTTTAAAAAAACCAATTTTGCCTTCGCCAAAATCATCAAAAATTGAATCGGATTTTACTCTTGCTTCGCAAGGACAATCAACACTAGATTTTTCAAAAAAGGTTCTTAGTTATTCAAAAAATGCCCATTTTATAAGGGCGGAAAAAAGTCATTTGTCCCAAAATGGTGACAACTATTTTATCCCTACGATGAATAGTAACACTTCACACGATAATTCACACAATCACAAAAAAAAAGGTGTATTTACAAAACATGCAGCCCTAAATTCATTAAATATTGATGCAATATTTAATCCAATCACGAAAGTAAATTATATAATAGAAACCAACGATTTTAAAATATCCCAAAACAAACTCCAAACTTCTTTTAATACTTCGGAACTCTATGACACATTGGCTGGTCTTTGGCCCCAACCACATAAAAAAAATTTAGGGGACTCCCCATTTAAAAAGGGGATTTCAGAAATTGGACCAAAGGGTCAATACAATAATGTTTATGATCGTATTGGAATAGACATACAAAATGAGTTTATTTCACCAACAGGAGAAAAAACTTTATATCATAAAACACCAATACAACAGAATTTATCTATAAATCTATTAACTGCTTCAAATAAATATGAATTAACAAATTTATTACAACTAAATCACGAATTAAGTGCATTAACTAAGGAAACGATCAAACATAATATAATTTTAGAAATTTGGACCAATGGCAGTATACATCCACGTGATGCTTTAAACCAAGCCTTAAAAAATCTTATTAAAATCTTTGTTAAATTAAAAAACATTCAGCCTTTTGGCGGTAAGAATTTATCTTTAAATAAAAATTCTTTTATTTCTGCATCGAAATTTAACGTTGATTTGTGCTTGCCCATAGGGCAAACACATCAGCAAAAAAAATTCCATATGAAAGAAAACAAACAAATTACTAAAATTGATCAAATTTTAGTAAAAAAAATTAAGATGGGTGTTTTAAGAAAAGATTTTCTTGAGAAAATAGATCCTTTAAATGAAACAACGTTTTTATCTACATATATATCACCAAATATAAAAAGTTATTATTTAAATAGAACAAATTTATTACAAATTTTAAATTTTTATATTAAAAATAATAAACTGTCTCCTATTTTTATACATAAAAAGGAGATTTACATCTAAATTTTTGTAATAATAATATAAAACCCTTATTGCTATAGTTTGGCCTTTTTTATTATAATAAAAAAGGCCAACTTAAAAAATCGCAGGTAACACAATATTTATAAAACAATATTTATAAAACAATATTTATAAAACAATATTTATAAAACAATATTTATATGGTTTGGTTGTTGGTATATATACCAACAACCAAACCAATTTTTTGAATTCCATAATTTGTTTAACTAGTGTTAAATAAATAATAAACATAAAACTTTATTTTTTAGTTTTTCGGGTTTTATTAAAAAAAGAACCCCCTTTTTCTTTTTTAATAAGGAGGTTCTTTTTTTTTAATTAGCTTGATATTCAAAAAATTATAAGTTAGAATATAGAAAATATTTGTTAAATTTAAACTGGAGAGATGGCTGAGTGGTCGAAAGCGGCTGATTGCTAATCCGTTGTACATATTTTTGTACCGAGGGTTCGAATCCCTCTCTCTCCGATTTTTGTTTTTTGATCAACCTCGGTGTCTTTTATAAAAAAAACAAGATGTTATAACAACACTAAATAGCTCACGGCTTTTTTAAAAAATGTGTTTTATAAATATGTAATATTTATGCAAGCAAGTTGCTATGTTATGTTTTTGTAACTAGGCATAGCCAATTTATAAAAATGGTTTATAGTTTATAAAAGGCTCATAGCATTTATATTTGCTATGTTCTGTTTTTCTTCTTTATCTTCAACAAAGACAACAAAACTTCGTATTATTCGTCAAACAAATAAATATTGTTAATTTTTATTTTTGCTTTATTTGAATTTGACAAAAATAAAAAAAAATAATATAGTAATAGTGCTTACATATCTTTTTGAAATGGGGCGTCGCCAAGTGGCAAGGCAGCGGGTTTTGGCTCCGCCATTCGTAGGTTCGAATCCTCCCGCCCCAGATATTTAAAATATTTTATATGAGCTGCTTATAAACAATGCTTTTATTTTATTTATTAATTATTATATTTATTTATTTATTTATTTAGTTCTTCTCTAAAAAATATTGTCTGAAATATTTTTTTATGTTATATATAATAAATGGATAACTCTTAAAGCAAATTCTTAAAATTTGTATAAAGCAGAGGTCATTGTTTTTTAAAGATATTTAAAATAACAGCGGATTAAGCTACACCTACAACAAAGTTGTCGGCTAATAGCCATGGTGTAGTTAATTGGTTTATATCTATAAAAAATAGTCCAAAATACTTTTGAGAAAAAATGAAAAACCAATGCATTAATTATTAAAAACAAGCTCTGTATGTTTATAGAATAATAATGTTTGAGCCTAATTTTGTTTAATGCACTTTTATAAGGGGAGAGAAAGCAATAGTTCAATAAAATAATTAAGCCCACAAGCATTAAAGTAATATTTTGTCTCAAGCATTAAAAGTATATATCGTAGCTATTGTAGTAATCATTAAAAAAATTTATTATAATTATTAATAGATAAAAATAATACTTTTTTCAAAAAGTATATGTCCAAAGAACATATACATAACATTCTAATATAAATTTTTTGTTAATTATATGATTAATGAAGCTAATCCCAAACTCTTCAAAATCAATACAACACAATAAATAGCAATTAAACTGTTAATTCAGCATAGACTCACAAAGCGTAATTATATAACATGCCCCGCCCCCNACCCCCCCCCCCCCCCCCCCCCCCCCCCTTTTTTTTTTTAAAGGGGCCTCACGCAATAAAATAAAACTTATTTAGATCTAAATGATTTTTGTATTAAAATGTTATGTTACATTTTTTGTCCCGAAAAAAGTAATAAAAATTATTTGTAAAAGGCAAAAAAACGTTATAAAAAGAAACTGGACCAACGCGTAGCATTGGTTTAACAATTTTAATTTCTTAAAAACGGTTGCTTTTGTCTTTGTCTAAGACAAAGACAAAAATTTACTATTTAGTAAATTCTCCACTTGCTGCTTTGTAGCAAATAACTTATCATATATGAGAATAGCTTTTTGTCTTTTAGCAAAAACACAACAAACACAACTATTTTTTTTATTAATAATATTTTTAGTTCAATAGATAGTGTAGTGACTATTTGTTAGGATTTGAAATAAAAACAAAATTTTGATAGTATAAATAGACTCTTTGTACTAATACTGATTGGCTTACTGCTAAACAATATTAAGTTAAAAACGATTGGTTATGCCAATTGTTTTTGACTTATGTTCACGGCAAAGTCATGGGCAGCCAATCAATCAAAGTCTTTATCAAATTATTGAACCTATGCTGCCTACAAGATTACAGTAGGTAAACTAATAATTTTTGGGGGAACCTCCTTCTTTATAAAAATAGGGGGTTCTTTAAAAATAAGTTTAAAGGGGGACTCCCTTACGGGGCAATTTTGTGTAGAAAAAGAAAAACTAGCTAGCTATTTGCGTGGCTAATCAAAGTTGCTCTGTCTGCTGCAATTTCTCTCCCCCCCCTAAAGGGGGGGAGAGAGTTGCTGGAAAGCAACAAATATTACATTAAGAAAGTTAAAATTCCTTTTTTATAGGCAAAGGATGCTTTGCAGATAAATAAAATAAATCGGAGTAAGAAACTTTTATGGCAACTAAGCTGTTTCCGAAATTTAGCCAAGGTCTGGCACAAGACCCGACAACTCGTCGAATTTGGTTCGGGCTTGCTGTAGCTCATGACTTTGAAAGCCATGATGGTATGACAGAAGAAAATCTTTACCAAAAGATTTTTGCGTCTCATTTTGGTCAATTAGCCATAATCTTTTTATGGACATCTGGAAACTTATTTCATGTAGCTTGGCAAGGTAACTTTGAACAATGGGTAACAGACCCAGTTCATGTGCGTCCTATTGCACATGCTATTTGGGATCCACATTTTGGAACACCAGCTGTTGAAGCCTTTACACGTGGTGGTGCTTCAGGTCCTGTAAATATTGCTACATCAGGGGTTTATCAATGGTGGTATACAATTGGTATGCGTACAAATCAAGATTTATTTTCAGGTTCTGTATTTTTAGCTTTAGTTTCAGCAGTATTTTTATTTGCTGGTTGGTTACATTTACAACCAAATTTCCAACCATCATTATCTTGGTTTAAAGATGCAGAATCACGTTTAAATCACCATTTATCAGGGCTTTTCGGTGTTTCATCTTTAGCGTGGACTGGACATTTAGTACATGTTGCTATCCCAGAATCACGTGGTCAACACGTTGGATGGGATAACTTCCTTTCAGTATTACCACATCCTCAAGGCCTAGCACCTTTTTGGTCTGGAAATTGGGCAGCTTATGCTCAAAATCCTGATACAGCTAGCCATGTATTTGGTACATCAGAAGGATCTGGTCAAGCCATTTTAACATTTTTAGGTGGTTTTCATCCTCAAACACAAAGTTTATGGTTAAGTGATATGGCTCACCACCATTTAGCAATTGCTGTTATTTTTATTGTAGCTGGGCATATGTATCGTACTAATTTTGGTATTGGACACCGTTTACAAGCTATTTTAGATGCACATGTTCCGCCAAGCGGGAATTTAGGAGCTGGTCATAAAGGTTTATTTGACACTGTAAATAACTCTTTACATTTCCAATTAGGCCTAGCATTAGCTGCAGTTGGAACAATAACATCTCTGGTTGCTCAACACATTTATTCATTACCTCCTTATGCATATTTAGCTATTGATTTTACAACGCAAGCTTCACTTTATACACATCATCAATATATTGCTGGATTTATTATGTGTGGTGCTTTTGCTCATGGTGCTATTTTCTTTATTCGTGATTATGATCCAGATGCTAACAAAGGAAATGTATTAGCTCGTATTCTTGATCACAAAGAAGCTATTATTTCACATTTAAGTTGGGTAACATTATTCTTAGGTTTCCATACATTAGGTCTTTATGTTCATAATGATGTAATGCAAGCTTTTGGTACACCAGAAAAACAAATCTTAATTGAACCTGTTTTTGCACAATGGATTCAAGCTTCTCACGGTAAAACAGTTTATGGTTTTGATTTATTATTATCTTCTTCAACAAGTATTGCTACTACAGCTGGTCAAAGTGTATGGCTTCCTGGTTGGTTGGATGCTATTAACAATAATCAAAATACTTTATTCTTAACAATTGGTCCTGGTGATTTCTTAGTTCACCACGCAATTGCTTTAGGACTTCACACAACAACATTAATTTTAGTAAAAGGTGCTTTAGATGCACGTGGTTCAAAATTAATGCCAGATAAAAAAGATTTTGGTTATAGTTTCCCTTGTGATGGTCCTGGGCGTGGTGGTACTTGTGATATTTCAGCTTATGATGCTTTTTATTTAGCAGTTTTCTGGATGCTTAATACTATCGGTTGGGTTAGAAAGTGGCCCTAGACTTGTGTGAACAAGTCTCATTAGTTTTTTTAAATAGCTTACTCTCCTTATAAAATTTAAAAATTAAAAATTAAAAATTAAAAATTAAAAAGGGGGTTATAAAAAAGCTGAAGGCGTTGCTTTTTTAGATTTTTGGGCGACAAAAACATAATTGTTGTATCAAAACTATTTAAATTTAATTAAAACCATTATTCTTTTAAAGAATATAAAAACTGGGTGAATTGTCGGGAACCCTAAATTGATTATTTTTATAACAACTTTTATGGTTATAAAATCAACATGGTAATCCGCAGCGAAGCCAAGGATGGGCTTAAGTGTCCTTGGAACGTTCAGAGACTAAAGCTTGAGTCCCAACAATAATAGCTTATTAGCGCCCAGTACCTTATATATTTTATATACAGTAAAAAAACCAATTGGGGTCGGGGGGGGGTTCCCCCGACCCCCCTTACCCCGACCTGGGCCCCTTTGGGGATAAAATATTAAGGTAATGATATAGTCCAATTTTAGTAGAAATACTAAGTTTACTAATTTAAAATTATTAATTATTGCATTTCTTTTGTTTATTTATTAAAGAAAGAAGTAATGTGAATTTATTGTACACGCCGACATTTAATACATTAAATCAACCTCTTTTAAATCAAAAAATACCGTTTAATGGTTTTTTTTATACGTATAGGTTGACTTATACTGATCCAGTTACTAAGGAAAAATTTTATTATGTGGGTTATCGAAAAGGTAATAAAAAAGATCCAAGAGAAGATGGGTATTTTTCTTCGAGTGATGTTGTTAAAAAGCTTATAAAAGAACAAGGGGTTCAATGTTTAAAAAAAAAAATAATAGGTGTTTATTTATTAAAACAAGAAGCCCTTTTACATGAAATTAATTATCATGCACGATTAGAAGTTAATTTAAATACCCATTTTTTAAATCAAGCACGTCAATTAACTTTAGGCTTTCAATTTGATCCTACAGGTTCGACGCAAACAAAAGAATCGAACCTTAAAAGATCAAAAACTTTGAAAGGCGTAAAAAAAATGACACCAGAAGGCCGAAAGGCTCTTGCCGAATATCAACGTAACGTGCGAATTAGAAGCGAAAAAGAATTACAAAAGTTGCGTGAAGACGGTATTGCTCGTACACACCAATTAGTTACTTGTCCACATTGTGGAAAAGTAGGAACTTTTTTATCTATGAAATGTTGGCATTTTGATAATTGTCCAAAAAGCCCAAATCCTTCGCCCGAAAGTGTAAATACGCGACAAAAATTACGTGAAAGATTTCAGCAATTAAATAAAAATCACCCAAAACATAAAAAAGAAAAAAAACCTTCCAATTCTTGAGGAAGAGCCATAAATATTTTAAAATTTTTGCTGCCCAAAGGGCTATTTATAACAGCTGTAAGTATAACCTTAGCCTTCTTTTTTAAAACATGGTTAAGTTGTTGATGTATCAGCCACATTGTAAAACCTGGTGTATAATTGGTAAGTATTTTATATAAAATATAATAATTAAATAATATTTTAAATTAGCCACAGCTTTTTTATATAGATATAGTGTTTTATTAAAAAAGAAAAGTTGTGGGCAAAAACAATCAAAAATTGTACTTTCTATTTCCATTGGAAACATTTAGCTTTATGGCAAGGAAATGTTTCTCAATTTGATGAATCTTCAACTTATTTAATGGGTTGGTTGCGTGATTATTTATGGTTAAACTCATCTCAGCTTATTAATGGTTATAATCCTTTTGGTATGAATAGTTTATCTGTGTGGGCGTTCACGTTCCTGTTTGGCCACTTAATTTATGCTACTGGATTTATGTTCTTAATTTCTTGGCGTGGTTATTGGCAAGAATTAATTGAAACATTAGTATGGGCTCATGAAAAAACACCATTAGCTAATATTGTATATTGGAAAGATAAACCCGTTGCTTTAAGTATCGTTCAAGCTCGTTTAGTTGGATTAGTTCACTTCTCGGTTGGATATATTTTCACTTATGCAGCCTTTTTAATTGCTTCTACTTCAGGTAGATTCGGTTAATTTATTTTGCCAACGGCATATTTTTTATTAAAATGTCTTATCTTGAGTGCTTTATATTTGTTATAAATTTAACAAATTTCGTATAAAATAAAAATGTCCCGATGTCCCTCTCCCCCCCTTAGGGGGGGAGGGAGTTGGGACATTTTTATTTTTATAGAGGGGCATGGATTTAAAAAAATAAGTAAAACTGTTAAAAAAGGTTTCCCACAGTAAATTTGTGGGAAACCTTTTTTACAAATATGCTACAACCACAGCTTTATAAAAAAGCAATGCTTTTTTATAAAGCTGTGGTTAAGGCTTTATCATTTTGTCCCGTATCTCAAAGTTGCCCTTTAAAAAAAAAAAGGGTCCCCTGGGCATTAATTTGTTTTATTTTATATATATCTAGTAATTTTATAGGGCATTTTATACATGTCCCCACAGGCTTTTTAATTCACTAATTGCACAAATCAAAAATACCCCTTCGGGGCAAAATACGCTATTTTTGCCCCCTTAGGGGGAGGGGCGGGGGAGGGATCGCGGTAAAAAAACTTCTTTTTTTATAAAACGCAACTCCACCCGCCCAACTCCCCCTAAGGGGGGAGGGAAATCGGGCGTTTTTATAAAAAAGTTGGGGTGAGGTTATATAGAAATGTCCCTCCGGGACTTTTTTATATAGCCCATCTGTTATTTTGACAAGAGCTAGATTTACAATAAAACTTCAAAATTTGACCCTTTATTACTTGTATGTCCCAGAGGGACATACACAAAAGTTGTTCTTCTTGTAACTATTTCTCTAATAAAAAAAATAATTGAAATAAAGGCTTATAAACATGCTTGCGTGCTTATAGCCAGCTGAGGTTTCATTGTTATAAAGTTGCATTGCAAATTCATTAAAACAATAAAATGGGGAAATATTTTAAAATTATTTTGTAACATGTTACTCCCTCCCCCCCCCCCCCCNTTTTCCCCCCCCCCCCCCCCCCCCCCCTTTAGGGGGAGGGAAATACAGATCTTTTTTAAAAAAGAAGGTGGAAGTTAAAAACAATTGGAAAAACTTATTGTTTATAATGAAACATAATAAAAGTATAATTATAAAGTGTTTTTGCTATAATAAAAATGCTAGATTTAGTAATTTTGATAGGTCATTACAAATGCCGGTACCTTTGCCGCGTGTGTAAAAATAAATTTGGAACTTCTACAAAGGTAAAAAATTCTGCTATATAAAAACGCGTAGTATTTTTATATAACCTTGGTTTAAAAAAAACGCACTATTTTTGTCAGGACTTTGTAAATGTCGCTATTTGCCGCTTAGGCGCATATATTAGACTAATCTTTGTAAATAAAAAAAAATTGACCTTATAAAAAAACTTTTAAAATTGTTCTCTTGTTTTGTCTTTCGAGCATATACATAAAATTAAATTTTTAAAATAATTTAATACATAGGTGGCACCAATTTATTAAAACAAAATCTTTAAGCCAATTTTATAAAAATTATAAAAACAAAGTTTGCTTTTTTATTGTTCTCCATTTACCAAAAAAAAACAACAATACTGTAGACGGGGCAATAGTATATTGTAATCTGGTTTTAAATGTATTATATCGTCTTTACAATTGAATGCTATGTTATGTTTTTGTCCCACTTTTATTAATAAATTGGCTTTTTTTTCAATTTATTAAGGTTATGTTTATGTCCCTCATTAATTGACAAAAACAGAAAAGAGACAAAAACACCCAAAAATAAACTTAGAGTAACAAATTTTATTAGGTTTTTATTTAAAAATTTAAACTCCTTAAAAATGTATACTAATTTTGAAGTTTTTTTTGCCAATTTTTCTTTTTTGATTCTTTTTATATCGATGCTTATTTATTGGATTCAAGCCTCAAATTTTCAACCCCAGACGGTAATGGGTGTAAATATTAAATTACCCCTTTTTAAAAGGGAGGTCCCCCAAAATGCCACTTTTAAAAAAGCCCTTAATTTTTTTGATTTTATTATCAATTTTTTTCATTATATAAGCAACGAGCGATATATTGGAATTTTTTTAACAATGTTAGCAAATATTTTTCTTTTTTTATTATTACTTCTTCGTTGGATTGAATCTGGACATTTTCCGTTAAGTAATTTATATGAGTCGTTAATGTTTTTATCCTGGAGTTTAACATTTATTCATCTTTTTATTGAATTTATATTTTCTTCAAAAAATTCTCCTAATCCGAAAATTTATACATCTCGTAATAATATTAATTCAAACCTTGCATTAATAACCAATAAAAGATCAATTATTGAACAAGAAAATTCTATTTTTTTACCCAAAGAGCAAAAACAAAATCCTTCTATTGTAATACCTATTAATAATATAACATCTATGCCTAAAGAACATAGACAGGGAGGAACAGTACAAAATAAATCTATTATCCACGGTGAAGCTACTGGCATGCAAGAATCTTCAAGTTTCGTAATCGAAGGACAGCAAAAAACAAGTGAACCACTAATTCTTTCCGATCTAAGCAAAATAGCTGCAACAACGCCCTGGATTGACATAAAGTTAATTGGTTCAATTACTGCACCTTGCGCTTTATTCACAAATGCTTTTGCTACTTTTAGTTTGCCAAAAGAGATGCAAGAAGCAGCACCATTAGTGCCCGCTTTACAATCTAATTGGTTAATGATGCATGTAACTGTTATGATCTTAAGTTATGCAGCCTTAATTTTAGGTTCATTACTTTCAATTGGTTTTTTAGTAATAACCCAAGGCGAAAATATTAATTTTAAAGTACAAAGTAAATTAACATCACAACAATATAAATACAATTTAGCTCGTACTTTAGATAATATAAGTTACCGTGTTTTAGGTTTTGGTTTTCCTCTCTTAACAATTGGCATTTTATCAGGAGCTGTTTGGGCCAATGAGGCTTGGGGTTCTTATTGGAGTTGGGATCCAAAAGAAACATGGGCTTTATTAACTTGGCTTGTTTTTGCTATTTATTTGCATACTCGCTTAACAAAAGGTTGGGAAGGACAAAAACCAGCTTTAATAGCTTCATTAGGGTTTATTACAGTTTGGATTTGTTTCTTAGGTGTAAATTTAATCGGAGAAGGTCTTCATAGTTATGGATGGATAACTTCTTAAAAAAATAAGTAGCACATTTATAAATATTAAAGTGCTTTGTAATAATAAATGTAACGCCTATTTAACTGTCATTTTATTTTTATAAAGCTCACAGCAAAGCTGCTAGTGTTATTTAAAAAATTTAATTTATTTACCATGGACTATAAAGCCCATTAATGTATAGACGATTTTTTGAGTGTCTATTCAAAATTTGTTATTAATAGGACTGATATTTTTTTACCTTTAATGGTTCCTTGTTATATAGGATATGCATTTGTAGTTGACGTTGTAATTTGTTTAAATGTTTTGTGCAATAGCTGCGAGCAGTGCATTTTTTTAAACCTCCCCATTTTAAATGGGGGACAGTACAAATAAAAAAATTGNTAAAAGGGGGGACAAACAAAAAAAAAAAATGTTTTTTTCCCCCCCCCTTTTTAAAAAACCCCCCCCCCCCCCCCCCCTTCGGGTTAGGGCCCCTATGGGGAAGGGGAACTTTTTAAAAAAAGCCACAGGCGTAACCTTTATTATATTAGTTAATAAATCTCGCTTCGCGTATTTTTGATTGTGGCGTTGTTGCATATAAGATAACTAAAAGTTACTCTTTTTTTAAAGAAGACAAAAAAGAACCCTTTCCCTTATAAAATGGGGGGGGTTTCGAAGTTTCTTCCCCGAAATAAAAAATATTAACCAATAGTTTTAGAATCGGCTTTTTTAAATTAAAAATGCATTGATAAAATTGATAATAAAAAAATTATCGATTCATGTTCTTCTTTTAGTTAACTAACTAGTTTTTAAATAAAATATATTTGGGTTTTTATACCGTGCGTTAGGGGTTAGATAAAAAATGTGACATTTGACTTTTGGTCAAATAAAGCAAATTTTTTGTGTGAAAAAGTGTTTTGCGCAAAAATTCTAGTTTCAAAACAACGGGATATCTGCCTTTATTTTTTTTTAAGAAGAAAGTTAACTAAATTTAAATTAAAAAAATAATATGACATCAATTCTTCAACTTGCTCTGTTTGCTTTAATTCTGGTATCATTCGCTTTAGTTGTAGGCGTACCAGTTGTTTTTGCTTCTCCTAACGGTTGGACTGAAAATAAAGGTGTTGTTTTTTCAGGATTAAGCCTTTGGTTATTATTAGTTTTTACTGTTGGTGTATTTAACTCTTTTGTAGTTTAATTTTTTTTTGTATATGTGGTTTGTTCGATATTTGTTTTTATAAATTAACATTGTTAATTTATAAAAACAAATACTATATAAATGTCTTTTACCAAGCAAAACACTTTTATAAAGTATAAAGCTTGCGCCTCTTTAATTAAATTTAATTAAAGAGGCGCAACAATCAAAAATATAAACTTCGATTGAATCAAAATATTGAAAGTTGTTTGAATATTAGCGCTTGTATGTTTTTATAAATTAGTGTAGCTAATTTATAACAACATAGAATATATGAACAAAAACCGCTTAGTTTTGCATCAATTATCTTGAGCAAAGCAGCAAATATTATAAAAAATTTTATTTATTTCATCTATGTTAATTAGCCAACAAATAATAAATTCGATAGCTACAAATACTTGATACAACCGCAAATAGAACCGATTTATTTTTGCTTTGCCATAGGTGTGTTTAAAACAAACTTTAGGCTTTAATAGCAAATTGGTAATTAAAAAAGAGTTTTTTGTTAACTTATGTTTTTGTCTCTTTTCTTTAATAAATTAAATTGGCTAGTTAATTTAATTTATTAAAGAAAAGAGACAAAAACATAACAACACACTGCTTAATTAGTTGATGTAAGTTTGCAAATCTAATCAGCTTAAAAAACATCAAATTGGTCAAATAATAAAAAATTATTTGGCTAGGTGTTTGCTTTATTATAGGACTGTTTTTTATGAAAAATTCCTTTAAGGTACTTTTGTATTATTATTGCTCGTTTTTTTTTTAACTTTTTATAAATACTACGTATTTATAAAAAACCGAGCATGCTGTATTATGTTAAGTGCCAATTTATTAGCAATTAACATAACAATCACAAAAATATGGTTGCGACTAAGTCACAGACTGACGCACAAAGACTTATTAGAAAAATACATTAACAATTAATTTTATTAATTTTAACCCTTATTCTTTTTATAATATTTAAAAACTATGGAAGTAAACATCCTTGGATTAATCGCAACTGCTTTATTTATTATTATTCCAACTTCTTTCTTATTAATTCTTTACGTTAAAACAGCATCTGCTGAAAATTAATTTGAATTATAAATTAATTAAGTAGATATTGCTATTGCCCACTTAGAGTTTGTGCGGGCTAAGTTTATAAATTAGCATAGCTAATTTATAAAAAATAAATTTAATACAGTAAAAAACTAAACTATTTATTACTACTCAAAAAAAAGAGTAGTAATAAATAATTTAGTTTCGAAATCCAAATACAAAAGTTACAATTATGAAATATTGCCAAAAATACAGACACTTAACAAAAATTTATATAAACGCGCCAAGTACTAATATAAACCTTTTGGCAAAGTAACAAGTATAAGTGTATGTCCCCGAAAGACATACACATAGCATCAAAACAATAAATTTATTTTTGTTTTAAAATAGTTTTCAACACTGTTCTATGGGAACAACATTATTAATATAGATATAATACTATTGAGTTTAAATTTTTCTCAAAAAAACCAATTAAAAATTTGGCAGGCTTAGATTTTTCACAGGCAATCAACTTTTTATATACTTTTTTGGCTATTAGTATTGCCTACCGCAAAACTCTGGACTTAAAAAGTTTTTTTGTTGTCATGTTACCGCCCCCTCTTCTTTTTTTATAAAACCGCCCAATTTCCCTCCCCCCTTAAGGGGGGAGGGAAATTGGGCGGTTGGGCTGTGTTTTATAAAAAAAAAAAGGAGTGTAGCTCCCTTTTATAAGAGGGCATGGATTTTTAATAAAAAAGCTACACTATTTTTAATAGTTTTTTTATAATTATAGCTTTATAAAATATTTTGACTCAAATAAAGTATATCTATTTAAGTTAAAATATTTTTTTGTTAGTAGAAAAAATCAAGGCAAGCTCATGTAGTTGACACGGGCTTAACAATAAAATTTGATAGTTTATAATCAAATTAATTTTGAATAATAAAATTAATTTCAAGCCCACCTTTTAAAAATTTAAAAGGTGGGTGGAGCATTTTGTTTTACATTTTATATGGCAAAAAAAAGTATGATTCAGCGTGAATTAAAACGCCAAAAATTAGTTATGAAATATGCAGAAAAAAGAGAAGCATTAAAAAAACAAATTAATTCAGAAACGACATCATTAAAAAATCGATTAATTTTACATAGAAAGTTACAAGAATTACCACGTAATAGTTCAAGTGTAAGATTACATAATCGTTGTTTAGTAACGGGTCGCCCTAAAGGGTTTTATCGTGATTTTGGATTATCAAGACATGTTTTACGTGAAATGGCGCATCAAGGTTTATTGCCAGGAGTTCAAAAAGCAAGTTGGTAAATAAAATTTTTGGGGGACGAGACTTCCCCCTTATTTAAAATTTAAAAAGGGGCATAAAAAAAAATATTCTGCTGCTTGTTGCAAAGAAACGTGCAGTTGTTTTTGTCTTAGAAGAACAAAAACATAATATCTATTAATATAAAAGAAGCTTTAAAACAAAAATTATTTTTTGTTTTAGAGCTTCAATTTTTTGTAAAACTTTTGTAATATTAAATTGAAATCAAATCGATTTTTGAAGTTTTTATAGTGAATTTTTTAAACCTAGCTTTTTATTTTTGCTAAGGCTATGTTCGTTGCAAAGCTTTTTATAAAGCCGTAGTGAAGCAGTTTGTAGATAACCCAAAGCAAAAAATGTTTTAGTTAATAGTTAAGCAAAACATTTCTATTTTTACAAGTAAAGTAAAAACTGTTATTTCAAAGTACCACCCTCTCTCCCCCCTTCCCAACCGCCCAACTCCCTCCCCCTAAGGGGGGGAGGGAGTTGGGCGGTTTTATAAAAAAAGTTGGGGATGTGGTTATATAAAAATGTCCCNAAAAAAAATTTGGGGGGGGTTTTATAAAAAAATTCCCCCTTTCCCCCCCCCCCCCCCCCTAAGGGGGGAGGGAGTTGGGACATTTTTATAGGGGGCAATGACAATTAAATAATAATGTGAGTTTACGGTAAAAAAGCTACGCCTTTTACCATAGTTTTAGGTAGAAGATTTGAAAAATAGACACTGTGTGCAACAAAACTATGAGCAGTGTCTATAAAGCTTGTACTTTATTTTTGGCAGGACCCAAAATCGTTACCCACGGCTTTAAAAAAAAACAAAGCGGTGTTTTAGCCAACGGCATTTTAAAGGCGCCCAAAACTTTATTAAAACCTAACATCAAGCGACGCAATTTTTATTTTTTTATTTGGGGGTAAGGGGGGGGGGGAACCCCCCCCCCCCCCGACCCCGGACTTTTTGTGTTTAGCCTACATTTTTGCAGCGGGCATAATTATAGCCAGTTATAAATGCTTGAAGCATAATATGTAAAATATGGCCATAAAAACCTAACACTAAACTCAAATAAAAAACTTGTAAAAAAATGAGTTAATATAAAAAGAAAAAATTTAATCATGTTTTTTTTTAATCCCCCCGCGGGGAAAACTAATATAATTGGTTGTCGAGTAATTTTACAAAAACAAAATAAAATAAAACTACTTATTAAGTCTATGCCCTTAAAGCATCAACGGTTACAAAAAAGAGGAGGTTGGGGGGGTTCCCCCCCCTTAACCCTACATTGTTGTTTTGCTTTTGCTAGACTGTGTTTGCCTGTAGGGCAAACACAGAGCAACACACAAAGTGTGTTTAGTTTATCAATCCTATCTAGACCAGCAACAGAACTATCAAAAAAATGTTTTTGGAATCAAACTTTTGATAAAGGACGTTTAAAAAATTTTGTTTTATGGTTTTTTCTAAAATATGGTGAATATAAAACGGTTCGATTAGTAGAAGAGTTAAAAACTGTAGGTTTTCAATATGCTACAAAAGCAGGAATATCATTAGGGGTTGAAGATTTAAAAATCCCACCCAAAAAGGCAGCATTAATCTATGAAGCTGAAAATTTATCAATCTCAACAATTCGACAATTTAAACGTGGTGAAATTACTGAAGTTGAGCGTTTTCAACTTTTAATAGACACATGGCATCGAACAAGTGAACAATTAAAAATAGAAGTAATTGAGAATTTTGAAGGAACTGACGTGTTAAATCCTGTATATATGATGGCTTTTTCAGGTGCTCGTGGAAATATATCACAAGTAAGACAATTAGTAGGTATGCGTGGTTTAATGTCAAATCCACAAGGTCAAATTATTGATTTTCCTATTAAAAGTAATTTTCGCGAAGGATTAACATTAACAGAATATATTATTTCAAGTTATGGTGCTCGTAAAGGTATTGTTGATACTGCTCTACGAACGGCAAATGCTGGTTATTTAACTCGTCGATTAGTAGATGTAGCGCAACATGTAATTATCTCAAGCACCGATTGTGGAACAAATCGTGGTATTTTTTTAACTGATATGAAAGAAGGAAATAAAACAATTTATTCTTTACAAAACCGTTTAATTGGAAGAGTATTAGCTCGGGATATTTATAATAACCAACAAATAAAAATTGCCTCCAAAAATATCGAAATTTCTAATGATTTAGCAATTATAATTGTACAAAATCATAAAAAAGTATTTGTTCGATCACCTCTTACATGTCAAACTAATAAATTAGTTTGTCAATTATGTTATGGTTGGAGTTTGGCACAAGGAAATTTAGTTTCTATCGGTGAAGCAGTAGGTATTGTAGCTGCTCAATCAATTGGTGAACCGGGAACACAATTAACAATGCGTACTTTTCATACTGGTGGGGTTTTTGCTGGTAATGTTAGTGATCAAATTAAAGCACCATTTGATGGTTTTGTAGTTTATAAAAATCCTATAGCGGGCAAATTAATACGTACTCCAGAAGGTAAAGTTGCTTTTTTAACTAAAGATGAAGGTTCTTTTAGTGTGCATAAATTATCTAAAACAAATGTGGTGTCCCTGCCGAAAGAAGATAAATTAGGAATAAATGAACAAATAGCATCTATTAATATTAACATTGCCTCATCAAAAAATATCCAATTAGACAATAATGTGCCGGAGGGGCCTTTTCTTTTAAAAAACGAGGCTTTTATAAAGCCCCTAGAAAAAAAAAGTTTCAAAATTCCATTTTATACTCTTCTTTTCTTACGTAATCGTGAAAAAGTATTCCATAAACAAGTAATTGCTCAAATTTCTTCGATTAATCGACAAAAAACGGCAACAGACCAAGCCGAGTTAACTATTAAAGCAGAAATATCTGGTTTATTTTATTCGAAAAATCTTGAAATTGAAGAAACAAAAGTAGGCCCTTTGTTAAAGGACAATATGGTTGAGGCTACGACTATGGCCGAAGAAAATAAATATTATCCTAGTGAAGCCTCGCAAAATGATTATCTTCACGATGCTATGGTAATCCCAGACTCAATATTAGATACAATTAATCGCGCTTGGAGTTGGGGTTATGCTTGGATTCTATCAGGCAGAATTTATCAATTACCTTTACATTCTTCTTTTTTCCCTTATTTTGGCGATTATGTTACAAAGAAAAGCTTTATGAATTGTATTAATTGGTATATTCCAAGTACATTTGGATCTGGTTTTAAAATTAACCGTCCTTTAAAATTCTCTCTTTTTAATAAAAATTCCATAAAAACAATGCGCCAAGCCTTATCTTCAAAAGAAGAATACATCTTATCCCCTAGGAGCGAAAATTTAGTAGGTCTAACGTTAAATCAACAAACATGCGGCGAAGCCTTAAATAACTCTAATTCAAATTTAATTGAAAAAGATTTTAAATTAGTAAAATTTGATTTAATTAAATTTGAATTAGCAAAACTTACTTATAAAAATATTGGTTATTTTTTAAAATTGAGTCAACCATCAACATCATTTGCTAGTTATGTTAACAACGGACTTGTACTAGGATCAAATCTATACCCCAGCTTTGTAAAAAACTTACAGTACCATACAAAGGGGTTAGCTAAATGTGTTTTTTCAAATGCTTATTCAAGTATAAAAACTGATGGAGTTTCAAAATTAAAAATAATGCCACAAAATGAAAATATCCCCGATTTCCCTCCCCCCTTTAGGGGGGAGGGAGTTGGGGCTTTTGCTATAACTATAGCTTCTAAAAATAGTCAAACACAAAGGTCTGTTATTCATTTGTCGGTTCAAAAAAATAAAATGTTACAAAATTCAATTCTTTCACTTGGTGACACTTTATTTTTATTTTCATCCATTTTTCCTAAAAATAGATTTTTTTCTCAAGTTAAAGCTGAAAATTCTTTAAAACTTAATAATAAAAATGCTGTTATAAATCCAACGAATTGGGAACCATCTTTTAATGTTTTTTTAAATTGGTTTCCAAAACGTTTTTTTACCAAAACGGCAGGCCTTATTTTTATTGAATCTATTTTTGTAAATGGTGTGCGTCCTTTTTATTTAAAAAATACGGACAAACACCGAGCAATAAAAATTATATATTCAAAACCTATTAATTCTTTGAACTTTTCCAGCTGTTTTAAAATAAAACAAGTTCTACAAATTCATGATAAAACAATAAATAAAATGACCTCGCAAAACGAGTTTTTTAATAACCTTCTAAAGCAAGATTATTCTTCAACAAATAATATTAAATTTGTAGTATTACCTTTTAAAATATCTAAACAACAAAAAATAAATAAAATAAAAAATTTAAGTTTAATAGATACCCAAAGTGAATCTATTAAATTGAAACGTTTTGTAAATCTTGAGAAACAATCCCCATTTAAAATGGGGGAAAACATAAAAAAATTGAGTTTTCCTACTTTTTTTAAAAAAGATTTTCTTAATCAAAACAAGATTCCAAACGGTTCTGTTAAAAAAGGTACTAAATTTATGAAAAAAAACAATCTGTCTAGTAGCTATATCACAAGCGTAAGTTTATTAACAAAGTCTTTTGGTAAAGACAATTTTAAAAAAAATTCGAAGAATTTAGCTCAAACTTTGGTTTATGAACAATATCAAAAAAATTTGTTAAGTTGCACAAATAAACAATACCTTAAAGGCAGTACTTATTTTTCTTTATTTATTGAACCATCAAAAAGAATAGAAAGGCTTAACCCATGGAAACCCAGTTTTAAATTCAATTGGAGCCTTACAAAAAATTTAAATTCTTGTATTTGCCCTGCTGGTAAATGCGTATTAGCAAAAGACTCAAATAAAAAATTAATGAGTTCACAACGTGTTTTTTGGGTTCCACAACCTTTTTATAAAGTTCAAAATAAAAATAATTCTATTTTTTTAAACTTAAAAAAATATAAGCACACTTATTATAGACCATTTATTTCGCCTTACAAGCAAACATTGGTATCTATTAATAAGCTGCTAAATACACCTATAAAGCAAGTTAATCTAAACTTTGGAACCTTAGACATAGAATTGATAAAAATCAATCGTCAAGGTAAAATTCAATCTTTTTATTTAAATAAAACTAAAAGTGATGTTGCAAGTTTTAGTCTCTGTCCAAAGAATATTAATAACAATAAAAGTGCAAAGCAATTCTGCCCAGCATCATTGGTTCCAATTTTTTCGATTGGCCCCTTTTTAAATGGGGGTTGGGGGGTAAGGGGGG
>OVAY01000239.1:0-74633 GCA_900406395.1 Kernera saxatilis | reverse complement strand
TTTGAAACAAAAAAAATTTTCTAAAACATCATTTATTTTGAAACAGAGGGAATAGTTTTTTTGTCCACTCACATTTATTACCATGTAATAAGTTTTTTAAGTTTACAAAAATAGATTAAATCTGACCAGAAAAAAGAGTAAATTTCTTGCAGAAAAATCTTATACTAGTATACAAAAAATAGTGGACGACGTGAAATTGACGTGTAATCACCGTTAATGCTACGCATGTTTTGAAGTGGATACGCATTAATTAAAAATAGTAACTTGTCCCGATAAAATTTCAATGAAATGTCTTTTTAGGTAAGGCAAGATGTGACCTTTTCTACTTGGCTCTTAACTATTTTTAAACAATTTCTTGACCTTTTATTTATATGTTAAATTTTCTTTTGACTTTTCATTGATGAGTTTTCATTTTCTTTTTTTCTTTCTCGATAAAGCTTTGACTCTTTTCCTTCTTGGGACGATTTTATCGGAGAGTGATAATCTCTCATAAACGTGAATAAAGTGGTGAAGTTACGACCAAATCTTATTTTTTCTTTGTTGGTGATAATTTCTTGGTTTGATGGATTCTTCATATTTTACAAAGTAAGACAACAAAACTCGTTGTTGTTCAATTTATGCACTAACAATTTAATTATTTTTAAAAACATCAGAAGTTAATATTTTTTATAAAATATATCGGTTTCGGTCTAAGCAATTAATCCATGATGAGCTTGTAGAAAATTCCTGATCACGAAACCTACTTTGTGCTTACCAAAGTAATCCGATATACACTGTGCTTACGTAATCACCAATATTCACTATCAAAGTATTTGAAGATGTCTATAACCTTGTGGTCAGGTGGTAAGAGGACGAGTCTGGGACACCAACACGTTTCATGTTCGATTCACCTGCTGTGTGAAACTACAACACATTGTTCCTGGACATCCACACGGATATGAGTTCATGTTTTCGGACCCATTTGCATATCCGAAAAGAGAGTCTATCCGTGGACTGCACCTCTCCCAGAGAATTAGTCTGGACCCCTTCATAGACCTAAGATTTACTCCCAAGTTATCAAAAAAAAAAAAAAAAAAAANNTATAAAAAAAAAAAAAAAAAAAAAAGTATTTGAAGATAGGAGCAAATTTTATTTTTTTCCTCTCGTGTCCTCTTACTTGTGTACGTACTAATATAAAAAAATTATTTTATTCCACCAATAACACTTTTGATTTTATGTCAATGTCAAGAAGAACCACTCATTAATTTCCAATGATTTAATTAAATAGAAATTTAAGTGGAGTTGAGAGTTTATGACTAAGATGTATAATAAAGCAGATTTGTAACGAACATAACAAGTCCAAGAAACTTTGAGATGTATTATGTCAATATTTGTGGACCCATGATTAATACCAACATATAAAGCAATTTATGCTATAACGAAATTCTATAGTGGAAAAAAAGAGATAAAAAGGGAAGATCGCACTGTTTTTGTGGCTAGTTGCTAGATACAAATATCTAGAGTTATATCGAATTGACCTGCATGCCCGATTTGTCTGTCTTTTGTGGATGATTAGGTCTTCGAAACTAGCTGTTGATATCCGACCATACTATGAATTTTGCAGCTCATTAATCAATCAAACTCCAAGTAGTAGTTGAATAAGCCCTAAAGAGTGAGAAAGTTTTTACCAATTAATCTCTTCAATCCACTAAATAAGCCATCATTTGCATCGCATATGGGTTTAAGCTTGTATTACATAGAAAACGATTTTATCAAATGTTCGCAAGTTTCTACTCTGAAAGAATGTAAAAATGTTTACTTTAATCACCCGGTGATAGGAGACCAGCCCTTACGTACCTCACAAAAAATGGTGTTAGAACCTGTTATGAACTCGATAAAAATCGTGATGAAATTAGACAAAAAAATCAAGATAACAATAAAAAATGAAATAAATATGTTTTGAATAAGAATACAAACCCTAATAGTTTTTAATATAAAGTTCAAAAACTCGATACTACTACAATTAGATCAACTAGGTGTACCACTTTTTTCCTGTTTATTCGAGTTCGATCCCTTTTGTTTAGATGTTAAATCACTTTAAAAACAGAGCCTAACCAATATATATGCACGAAATATGAAGAGCAAAGAAAAGATACACATGATGCAAAAGTTGTTTTGCTGTTTGACACAATCCATAGATGATAATGAAGGTTTTGATGCTACTAGTTAGTGCTTAGACCATTTATAACGGTTTGTTTTAGCATCCGCGAGCGAATTGAAAGACAATTGAGCATGCTTTAGTTGCTGAATTCTCTAGGCCTCGGTTGGAATTTGCATAATTGCATTACACATGTTACATGGATGTTTCTCAAATAAAACCACTTTTAGCCTTTTAATTTTTAGAAAAAGGTACATTGTTGCTCCAAAAAAAGGAAAATAAAATACGGTTCCATTTACAATTTACAAATAGATTTGATGGAAAATGAAAAAACTTAAAACTCTTTTTAGAAAGATATGAATTTGTATTCTTGTGAGCACATTTATACACAAACCAACTAATCACTGGGAACCAACAACTCCAAAATCATTCAAGTTATTAGAAATCTTTTTTTTTTTTTGTTTTATTAGAAATCTTTTATTTACAGCATTTCATGTCTTGCAAAGTTTCCAATAGCTTCATTCCAATAGCTTCATTCAAGGTTTCACTTCATAATCCAATGATTGATTAACTAACTAAAGCTAGAACTGTAATAAAGTTGCAAACATCAGACCATCAATAGATGCCAAGATCTGTGCCTAGAGGTTACACACATTTGACCAAAGAACAATAATCGTTGTTTCATCCCAACGACTCATCACTTACCCAAGAAAAATAAAAAGGTGTAACAGTAGGACCAAAAATTAATTACTAGTATTGATATTTTGTCGACAAACAACAATATTTTTCAACAGCATTAACAGTACAAAAGTGGAAAGACATGACACATCAACATGTGGCACCGATATAACAAACTCATACATTATAGGCTGTATTCCTTGCATACAAAATTTGTGTTTTGAGAAGTAGATGAAAAAACATGTTCTCAAATTAGTCTAACAAACGCCACCACAAGAATATTCTCACAAGATTCATGTAAACAAATGCAACATTATTACATGGAATCAAAATATATATTTATAAAAATGTAAGTACAACTAATTATATACCAACATAATTCGATTTTTTATTAAAGTATAGACGAACATATGTAAATTCTTTAAATAATAAGCTAATTATGTACCTCATGGAATCAAAATGTACGAGCAACCCATTTTAAATAACCAAGAAACCAACGACTCATTCTTATAATGCAAATATCATGACCAAGTACTCTTGCAACAATCTTATACACGCAAAATGAGAGGATATGATCGCATGAATCATATAACATATCACATATATATATGAGTATATACAAGGGAACTAGGGATTAAAAAGCCTCGAGAGAGACAAAGGGAAAAAAAGAACCGATATAATAATATACATGAATCGAGAAAATTAAGGACCAGCCTATTAAAAACTAGGTTACCATGCTTAATTTCACTTAACCACGCGTTAACTCATAGATTAAGCTTTTTCGATACTACCCATACCTTAAACTATAATCAATGATTAAAGTCTAAATCTCTTACCCCACATGCAAGCAGATCGAACAAACATCTATACCCAAGAACAAGCCATCGTTTAGATGGTATCTTCTTACCTTAATTTGAAGAAGAACAAGAGAGAGAGAGATAGCGAGATTGTCTTGTGAGAGAGAGATTGAGACAAAGAGAACGAGGACAGGCCAAAGAGATCAGCACCGGAATCTGACAGAAAGAGCAGTGAGCACGCAAGAGAAAGTGCAGCATATGCAAATTGCCTTTGTGTGCTCACTCTCTTCTGTCAGTTTCTTTGCGTTTCTTTTGTCTCAACTCATTCACTCAACAATCCATCCAACTTCAGAGATCTACAAGATGAAACGAAGAAGAAGGAGTCAGATCTGAGTTTAATCTAAAGAAGGCAAAGAACCACAGGGAGAGAGAATACAAATATGAAAGGAGAAAGAGATTCTATTTAAGACACATCCTTTGGAAGATCAAGTCTAGGGTTTTTGTCTAAATCGAGAAAAAACATAACCAAAAAAGAAAAAAATAGGAAAGAAGAAAGAAACAAAGATCTGATTGAGAAGATAAGAGAAACCTTATCTCTCTCTCTCTCATTCAAAGAGTCTTTACCTTTCTTTATGGCTTTTGTCGCTTTCTTTATCTCTCTTGCATGCAAAGGGAACAGATGTCTGGCGAGGCATTGAATTGAACAGAACATTTTTAATTTATAGAGTTTCATCTCATGAGCTAAAAATGGCAACACACAAGAAAACTCCAAAGATCTTGAAATTTGAGAGTGAATTATGGTCTTTTGATGATGGAGGTATATATAGAGATTGGGCACAAGTTTGCCTTTCTTTGTTTTCTCTCTTTACCAACAAATTGACCTCTAATATGAGTATTATTGATTTGTATTAGTTTATTCTCGTCTTTAATTTTTTTTTGATAACTCAGAGGTAAATTCCAAACCTATGGAGGGACCAGACTAATTCTTTGTAAATGGTGCAACTCACGGATAGATATTTTCTCTGGATATGCAAATGGGCCGAAAGCAAAAGCTCATATCCGTGTGGGTGTCCAGGAACAATGTGTTGTAGTTTCACGCAGCAGGTGGATCGAACTTGAAACGTGTTGGCATCCCAGGTCCGTCCCTTTACCACCTAACCACAAAGCTCCGGACCTCGCTTTTAATTTGATTTTCATTTTTCATTAAATTTCTTCACTTTCCTTTGTTGGCGGAAGACCAACAACACCAACAAGCCCTAAAATATTGCAAAATTATCGAAGAAAAATCAAACAAATACTAGTATATTGATAACAATGAAAAGCTAAACTCTTTTTTCTTCTTAAATATATTTTCCGAAACAAGTAATTCATATACTGAATATAAAACATGCACGGTTCTTTATATGGTTTTGTTTACCAATCAAAAATTTATATTTAATTTGTCAAAACTTGAGATAATTAAGATTTGTGATAAATTAAAAAATAATATGGATCGAACAAAAAATATTGTTTTGGTGAGAAATATTATTTTTTTGTTTTTTTTTTGAGAAAATATTATTTTTTTGAGAAAATATTTTTTTTTTGTTTTGCTTTGATATTATGATCCACAGCATCAGAAGCCAAAAAAAATCAATATACATCACATAGTCTAGTTTCTTTTTTTAAGGATATTAGTTTAATATTCAGTCCTTAATTTTTCCAGAAATTCAAATTAACTGTTTTATTTTAGAAAATGCACACTATATAACCTTATATTTCTCATAAATTAAGTAAATGATATTGACCTTTTTAAAGTAAACAACAATTTGACACAATTTCGTAAGAGTGTACGAAAGTATTTTCGTTAATTTGCACAAAAATCACTTACCTATCGCCATAGTTGTTTACTTAATTTTTTCCAAATTGTGTTAAAGCAGCAAATCAAACCCTGTATTTTATGTAAAATTATTCTCTATTTATAAACACTGACATGCTATCTAACTACAAACCCTACACTGAGCCGTATCCTTTTTTCTTTTTTTTTATAGAGGTATATTTTTTAGAGAATTAAACATTTGTTTCCATTCATTTTGTAGGATCAATTAGAATCTAGAGAAACAGAAATTTAACATAAATTTCAGCTCGGATCCTGATCAAAGACCAAACAAGAGACGAATTTTTCGTTGACTGTTACCTGTTTGAATACTATGTTGTGTGAACAGCTTAGACTAAGCAGTACTTAATTGTAGTCATATCACTTAGTAATAAGAATCCAAACAACATGTGGTTTTATGAGTTATCTGTGTTAACATAAAAACTACCCCAAATATTTTTGAAATCGGTTAAAAAAAGTTATAATAATAGATTCGTTTAAATTAACAGACGATATTTAATACAAATATTTATATATTATGATTGGTTTTAAAGTTTTAAAGTTTAATAAAGTGTTGTTATAATAAAGTGTTTAGGGTTTATCATAAAAAAAAAAATAAAGTGTTTAGGCTTTATGATTTATTCTGCTTTGGTATTTGATTAATATACCGGTTTTTTTCTGTTTTAATAGCTTACTGATCTTTCAGTCTGTTAAGCAAGAACAATCCAGACGCAAATGAAAAATGTATTCTCTAACAATTATATTTTAATCGATGTTCACTCTCTAGAATGTCTAAAGAAATAGAACATCGAATATTAATCTCTATACATTGACATTAGCCACATTTTTAGAATCGTAATCGCATATGAAAAAGTTCAATCGACTCGATCTAAATCAAAATGATTTGAAATACTTATAAAATAAGTTTATCTAAGATAAAGGGATGGGCAAAGAATAGATTCACTTGAATATGTCTCGAATACACCCAAAGATATAACAAAAAACAAAGATAAAGTAGAGAAGCTTTATCGAAAGAAAAAATAAAAGATAACATTTTATTGGACGGGTCATATTAGAGTGACGTGGTTTCACACTAAACCAGAGAGTCGCATGAACCATCTGACCGTCGATTTGAGACATCAATTCCCTGCCGTTGGATCTGTCACTTCTAGAAGAGACATGACTAATTAACTAATTAAATCAGTTCAAAATTTTAGATTAGTAAACCAATTTAAGCAATTCGCTAAGACGGAAATAGACACAAAGCAAAGGAGGAACTGCCTAAACGAATCTCTCACACAACTCGACTTCGTAGTTGCCACGAACTATGGAAATTTTGTTTAAAGCATATCATATAACAGTATAACTTCTATAAATTAATATTCGATCAATTAACAAATACGATAAAATAGAAAAAAAATTTGGCCTCGGGTTGGACTAGTACAAAGATTAATAAAATCCGATAAGACAATATAAGATCACAATAACATCATAAATTAATTTTAACAAAAAAAAATATCATAAGTTAATAATAATATACCACAACTCCGCTCTATTATCTTCGTTGATCATCTTCACGAACATCGATCAAAAAGTACACAACACGATAACGTCAAGACGTCACAAAAAGCATTGGAGAAATCTAATGTTCTTTTGGCTTCGATGATCTTTAGCCATGTGATCTAAATCTATTGTAACCTTGTTTTTCCTTTTTTTCCCGAGGTTACTGTTGATATAGGTTTTGTAGTTTTGTAAACCTCATCTTTCATCAATGACAAATGTTACATTTGTCGCAAAAAAAAAAGAATAATAATAATAATAATAATAATATAAATTTGCACATATATAACTAAGATATATGATCTTAGTATTGTTTGTATTATCTTAAAATTGAATTTTCCTTGGAGTTCATCGTTAACTTTTTTTTAATTGGATCACATTTATAGTGTTGTGTTTTTGAACTACCCTAAAAAAATTGTGAAGAGTTTATGGACACGATAATTGTTTCTATATGCGCAACTAGATCCAAAAGTATCGTAGTATCATCTTGAATTCATCATCATCATTAAAAATAATAACCATACATTTTTTTTTTTTTTTGTCATCTAAAATTTTATTGAATTTAAACGAAGGATTGCACACAGTTTGGAAGCCAGAAGCCGGCAGATTCAAAGAACCTCCAGAGCCAAAAGCTTAACCGAGGGAGCCTAACATACACTAAGATTACACACAAACAAAAAAGCCAAAATTTCCAATCGAAAAATAGGAAGGCTTGAGAACCGAAATGGACTTGAAAACTAAAACCAGACTGCTGAACCCGAGACAAACCCATGATCTTCCTCAAAGAAACGGTAGACGCCAAGGCTGAACCAAAAAACAAGAGCCGTGAGACAGTCCGAATCCTGGAAGAAGGACCAACAACAAGCTCAACCAGCAACATCTAGACAAGAAAGAAAGAAGGACGGAAACAGAAACAGCAGAAAGTAACCACACCGCCGAGCCCTATCCAAGCAAACGATGCACTCAAAAGAGACCTAGGTTCAAAGAGAAAAAACCTTGACCTCTGGCTGGGAAGACGTCAAAGAAGACCAACCAATCTTGCACGCGGACACTCACAAACCAAACTCCGCCACTTACAGACAAGAGAAATGCCACCTCCTCGCAAGAGAAGAAAAGAAGGTCAAAACAACTGCTTCGTCTTGAAACCAGTCCCAAAACTCACAAAGAGAACCAATACTAACAAGTAGATGCCTCCACAGCGGAATACCATCGGAGAGACGAACCCAAAACCAGAGCCTAAGCCACCTCTAAACATCGCAAACTGAGAAGAACACACGCGACGAAGAAGACTCGAATCCTAAAACCCCACCAGGCAAATTAAGGAATCCATAAAGGGAAAACCCGTTGATCGCCTAGACCCGGAAAAACCCAATACAAGGAACTTAACCAAACCTAAACTACGAAAAAAGGGAACACATGCAAAAGCAAACGCAGCAGCCTAAGGAGAAGCTTACCAAAACCATTGCAAGGGACTCAACCATAATTTCTTTTAACCTCTGAACTTTTAGACATCATTAAAGATATAATCTAATATTTTATTAATATCTATTTTACTGTTATAGCTGATATCATTAATCATAACCTCAAATTTATGAATGATGTTTTTACAAATAAAATCATCTCTTCATTGATATTGCTGAAGTTTGGAATAACAAAAATAATTAACTATTGTTTCTTGCTGAAATTTAATTCTTCAAGTTGAGAATGCAAAATTGATAGCATCTAAAACTTTGATATTACATGAATCAAATTGTTCCAAGACGTATCCTTCTAAAATCTTACGGTAAAGATAGTAAATATCGTATTATAGAGGATTTTAAGACAACTATCTCTTTAAATTAATAAAATATTAATTTATCTATTAATTAGTATTTTTATAAATTAAAATTGAAATGATTGAAGTTTTTTTTATTTGGAATCGTAATAAAATATCATGGTTCTAATATTATTAATTTATAGAGATTTTGCCATACCTTACTTTGTTCATGACAGTTCAATTCATTTTCTGAGACACCATTTTGCTGAATAACACAAATGCTAGCTTGTTTACATGTTTGATTCTCAACCAGAATCTTCCATTATTTGAACTTCTCAAAGGGCTTCATTGTTTGTTAATAGATTAATTCAAAACTCTCTCCAGTGATCATTAATGAAACTGCTGAATTATTGTCTACTTGGTAGACTCTTAGGTATGTAGATGGAGAACCCCTAAGATCATAATGAATGAATTTTTGTATTCCCTTAATATAGGCCCAAAAAGCTTACAAACAAGTAGAGATGTTCAAAACAAGGACAAAGAAACAACAATCATCAAGTGAATCAAAAAACAAGAAACATTAGAGAGATAAAGCAATAACTAGCTAAAGGCATCTCCTAGAAAGCTGGATTCAGGTCTTGTATTGAGAACACTAAAACTGAGTGAGTTGTTGGATTTTGCGAGCCTGGAAAAATTTGCAGCGCCATTTTCCACTCGATTCGATTTCTTCACTCCTACTCCTCTCACATTTTGTGAACCCAAATCTGCTTAGTTTCGCTTGTCGCTTGCTGCTATTTCCATTACCACTCTCTTCTGTTTCATCTGACTCCCTGTGCAAGAGCACAAAACATCAAATTCCAACATCAAATTCCAACAGGAGATAAATGAAGGATTCAAATTCAACCAAGGCTTGATCATAGCTGGTTGTTTTGATATATAGAGCATAGTAGTAACAAACAGAAAAAACTAACCATGCAACTTCAACCTCTCTCTTTAAATGTGCAGTGCAAGTTCCCCAACTGAAACGGACCAGTGATGGGAATCCAAAAACAGAATGTTTGTGTTGCTCTAACCATGCCTTTGTCTCCGGATCTAAATTGCATTACAAACATATTAGTGTGTAATAGTCGCTAAAAACATAAACGATTTGAGGGAAAAAAAAAAAAACATTATACCTCCAGGATATCCAGAACCAAAGTTTCTGTTTATATCTTCTCCTGTTTCCTCTACAAACCATTCTCTCAACGCTCTGTCTCTTGTAACCTGAGCAGGTAATATATTTAGTCACTTTTGGGTAATGAAAAGCTTCGAGATAGATAGTGAGAATCCATAACATATTACCTTAGCCACAATACTTGCCCCACTAACTACAGGATATAGACTGTCAGCTTTCTTTGAAACGACAAACTTGATCGAAGCAAACCTCTCAGACAATTTTATTCTGTACTTCTCAGGATCTCCCACGGTATCCAGAAAAACCTGCAAAAGCAATTTAGAGTTCTAAAGATTGTAGATAACTTCATCTGCCAAAAGATAACGCATCTGTTTTAATTAAAAGCTAATCACCTCTGTCAAAAGAACTCCCAAGTCCAGTACCCTTTTGATGAGCCCCATTGCGGAGTTATGTGAAATCTCATTTAAATTAATCTTGTTTCTGTAGAAAACAAACCAAAAGCTACATGATATAACAACCATTTGAGCCTTTTCAATCTATCAGCTTCAAAAGATTATACTATTACTAACTTTGCGAGCATCTTAGCCGAGAGTTCCCTGGGACCAATGACATCGACAGCCCATCCAATTGACTTGTCAAGCTTTAAATTTTCATATAATTCTTCTCTTTTCTCCTCTTTTAGAGTCTTCGAATCTGCAGACATAGCAGCAAAAGCCTTGATGGGAACAGAAAATAAGCAAGAGACTATAAATGTGAGCTCATGAACCCTCTTGGAACTTTTTAACTATCCCTCACAGATTAGTTTCTTATAAGAGTAAACACTAGTATCAACAAAAAACACACTTTCCTGCTAAATTTTGATATCCCAAACACCAAAACACATCACAATTCTTCCAGATAAAGGTCTGTAATTTGAGTTTTACCTGCAAAATGGAGAGAAGCTAGAGAAGACTGGTAGGAAATGGGGCAGTACAAACATCCATACACCATTGGTCCTGTTTATCAACAAAATTGAAATCAGATTTTCTTCTGAGTTCATTCACAAAGAAAGAAGAAGGAAGAAGAAGATAACCTAGAACAGGACCCCTCCCGGCTTCGTCGATGCCCATGATACAAGGTTGAGATGCCCATTCTGGTGTCAAACATTCCGACTCCATTCCTTTTCCAGAAACAGATGTAAATGGGGTTTTAGGGTTTTGTTCTGAGTAGATTTCAAACTAATGCATTGGATTTCTATTGAAAAATTCGAACTTTCACATGATACAACTCACCAGAGATCAAGAGAGCTACAGCAAATCGGAGAAGGTCCCGGCGAGCGATATCGACGGGAAAAGATGAGTTTTGATTATCAGTTTCAAAAAAAAAGATGAGTTTTGATTAATTTTCTCTGATTAAACTGCTTGTCGTTTTGATTTTGCCATGTACGTATAAAAAATGTCACAATTTAATAGAACTATTTATTTGTTGAAATATGAAAAAGTTTGAAAATTGGTATATTGGCATAACCAACGTTTTAACCGGATCTGGATCCTCGGTTGGACCGATAATCTACCAATCTTTTAAATAATCCGGTTCAGATCAAGCTCTAAAATAGTAAAATAATAGTAAATTTATATGTAGATCATGATTGTTTTAGTAGTCTTTGGCAACAGCGATTAACCATATCCACCAATGATTAACGATACGTCGTTATGCTTTTATTAACAGCTTTAGTACTGTAGTTAGTATTAATTTAGTTTCCAACTTATTTATCAGCATTACTATTCATTACTCATTACTATGGAAAATATTTATAAATCTTCATATTAATACTATATGATATATTACGGTAGATATAAATCGTAATTAAACGTTATTTAAAGCGTATTTTTTTACCACAACTCTTATAAAAATTGGTTATTTTTTTTTGTATCATATTTTTTTTCACTAAATTTCTTTTAGTATAATCGAGTTTATCATTTATGGATCACAATCCGAACTATTCCAAATTTTACTAATTCGCACAATTGCACTTGAATTATATAATGAGTGGGTTAACAAATATTCCAACGATATAGGTTATAACGTTAGTTTTTAATATTATGCTCTTCTTTTTTTCTTTCAAATATGCATTTCTAACTTAAAAATGGTTTTTAAAGTTTTCTTAACCTCGTTGCCCAAAAAAAAAAAGTTTTCTTAACCCTCTAAATGTGTTGGCACTTGAATTTAGTGGATTCAAGAGAAAAAATTCTCTCATTTTTTTTTTTTACTCATCATGTGTTGCGCCATAGACATGAGTATGTTGAGCCTGTCAATTTATTATATAAAAGTTCAGAGAAACATTATATAAAAGTTCAGTTGTTTCTCACGAGAGATTGACAACTCAGCACCCCTCTCCATGACACATGTGTTTTTTTATTCACTCTCCCAACTCTTCTCTTTCGTCTCTTTAATTGGGTCAAAATCTAACTAATTGCTCACCATAATTATCCTCAATTTCCGTTCTTCTTCTTCTTAAATTCCACTATATTGACGCTCTCTTCTTCTTCTTGGTAGAGATACACGTTTTCTTCTTTTGATGTTATAAAAAATTTTCGATTCTCTTAATTCTCTTTCGATATACAAAAGTTTGATTTTCTTTTTTTTGTTGGTTTCTCTTCGTTGAGATATGTTACTGGAATCTTGGAAAGACCAACTAAATATGGTCCCGGCTGACCATCTAGGAAGAGCAACAACACCAAGTTCTACGAGATCCTTGGTGAATCTTCGATCCCCTTCTTATTGCTCATCAGATTCTGTGAAATTCAATTTTTGTATCAGTTTAGTTTCCCTTCGGAAATCTGATTTTTTTAAGTTTGATTTGCATTCGATGGAGGTAGTGTTGGTGTTTGCAGTAGAAGATGGTTGTTGAGCGAGAGCCTGAAACGCTTTGCGGCGATGTGAGGAAGCAATCAAGCAAAGATTACAGTAGATTAAGGCTCGGAAACTTGGATTCTCATTCTTAGTGGAGACCTGCTGTGGTCGGTATCGCGTTTTTGCTCTTCCAATGGTTCATCTTCTCTGGCGTGAGTGTCACCACCGACCTCGGTGCATCGTCTTCTGGTGGAGCAATAATGCGAAGAATGAGTATGGGGATTACCTAATCGAGGAAGAGGAAGGTGTTAACGACCAGAGTGTCGTCGCTAAGTGTGCTGAGATACAGACCGCTATTTTCGAAGGTAAGATCTCGTGAAACTTTACTCAGATCTCACTGTGCTTTTCTTATATCTGGCTATGTTTCATTTTTCACGTGTTTCGTAGGTGATCGAAGGTTGTTTCTTATATTGATAAGGATGTTATGGAACGTTAGAACATAAAACTACTAATTTAATATCTTTTAAATTCCACAAGTGATTTGGTATATAGAAGTAGGGAGGTGAATATTAAAATAATTGATGTGTATCGCAATGAAGGTAAAAGACCGGAAGACTACGCAGCTTCAGTCCATTCTCAAGCAGGGTCCATCTTTTCCCCATCTGGTGAAAACGTTTCTTATAACTTGTCACTGTTTTTCTTATGTTTAAAGTATGTATGATTTGTTTGACACTTAAGAATGCCTTCGATAAAGGAACTTGGAGTCTTAGCCATATGTGTTTTCTAATGTAGATTGATGACACAACACTTGAAAGGCAACGGTAAGCAATTTCTAATTGGCAGAGGTGTATATGTTGAATTTGCAAGACATTTTAACAAGCCTCTCTTTTTTTTTCAATGCAAGTTTAAGATGATTTATAGCTATGTGAGAGTTTATGGAAGGTGTATGACTTGAAGAAAGGCTAGATGTGGTTGAGGTAAATATAATTTTCTTCATCATTTACTTTTGAACTTTGTGTGGCTTATTTATAACATAATATCACGCTTGTAAGAGACACAAGCTGTTTGAAGTTAAGCTATATGCCATTAAATTATCTGCTAATATCTTTCAGATGTCTACTCTATTTTAATCTTTATAACCCAATGAAAATTTTGTTTTTTTTGTATCAACAATGAATATATTGTTGCCTCAAGCATATGAGATTTTCTTAACATATATCTTATGTGGGTTAAATTTCACTGTAGAGATTATTTACCATTGACCTTCACTAATAAACCATCCACTGATTACGTTTGGTATTTGGAATAATAATTCTTTCACTTTATGTGAATTTTTGAGTTTTTTTTAATGGGACAAAATAAAAGATGAAGATTGAAGAGAGAGAGTAAAATCTGTGAAGCAAGCACCACCTCCATTTTCGAATAAATTGATCAGCGATCTTTCTCCCATTCATGTCTCTTTTAGATTCTAAATTTGATGATGAAAAGCTCTTTTTAACAAAGAAAAAAAGAACTTTATTAAAATTGGTTAGCTAATGGTTTGTGATAAGTATAGGATTAGTGATTCCAGCCGCACTTATGGTGTAAAACGCATGCATTTATCATTAAAGGAGAGATGGGTGTGGCAGAGATTACACATAAAATGGGAGCCCATACATGTATAAGAACTTTATGACGAAATTTGCTCTTTGAATGTTAGGTTGGCTCCAAGAATAGAACTAACCACGCACTAAAGGTACTTGCTGATCAAATTTATTGATCAACAAATCGTGATTTGCTGAACTATACAAATTGAAGTCGACATTTTCATCTCCTTGGGTTTGTTTCATATTGGGTTTGTTTCATATTTGATGATTAGCGTAGTTACACCAGGTTCTTAGTGATTCATGTAAAGGAAAGGTAGTTCAATTGAAGGTTCTTAAAGTATAAAATGGTAATAACTAATACGTTTTATAAGATTTTGTAACGCAGTTATAAAAAATACATAACTATCGTGTGATTCACTAAAAGCTGTACATTTCAGTGAATTTGAAACAAAAATAAGAATAAATAAGTTTAAGTTTAAGAAACAAAACATTATATCGACCCATAACACATTGATAAGGATTTGAGATTGTTTCATAAAATTTTATAAGGCATGTTATAAAGTTTTATAAGGAAGCTTGTAAATGCCGAAAATTTATAAACTTCATAAACTAATTTATAAATGATATTTTTGAAAACAAAAAGCAAGTAATGGTATCTTTGAAAAAGTATATTCCCAAAATGGTATTTCTTAAATTTCTCAAAAAAAGAGATGAAAAAAGATATATTCAGTTCAAAGGAGAAACAACAATTAAAAAGCACATATACAATTTTTTTTATCATTTAGGCATGTCTTAATTGTTATAATAAAAGAAAAAAAAACAAACACTATAACGAAGAGTTCAATTCTAACTTGCAGTAAATGAAGAACTTACAATTGACAATGAAATTATTTTTGTTTTCATAATTAAAATGGGTGTGCTGAATAATTTAAACAATTATTTTGTATTTACATACTTAGCATTTTTCTTTTTTATTCTATCATCATTATATTTACAAAATATATATATAACAAAAAACAAACCCGCGTGTACACGCGGGATTTCATCTAGTACTCAATAATAATTCAGAAAAAAAATAGAAACAATTTAGCTTTGATTTGCCTCTTTGCAACCTGGTGCACCATTCATAACGTGCCATGTCATCAAAAGTACACGTGTTGTATTATGATTTGTTATCTGAACGTAAGCCTGCGTGTCAACATAAACTACAAACTTAATAGAACTAAAGTGTAGAAGACGACGAGACCCTCTCACAACGCCGAGAAATCGAAATCGGCAAAGTTAATCTATATTGTCTCCGGCGAGATCTCAATTTGAATCCTTCACGGTGGCGTCGACGTCAGGGCAACAACAAGCTCTCTCGAGAAGAAAGCCATCATCATCATCTCCTTCTTCTTCAGCTTCGGCTGTTAAAGCTCCTGCTGCGAGGAAAGCGATCCCTGAATATCCCTTTTGGCAGCAGAATTGGTTTATCGGTCTGCTCTTTGTGATGGCTTTGGGATTCTTCTGTCTTGCTATCTTCCTTTACCTAAGCCTCGATCCGGATTCCGGCTACTCAACGCCTGCTTCCGCCGCCGCTTCTGGTAAAGAAGGTGTCGAGGTGTGTGTTGATTGCATTGCTTTTCGAAATCGCTAATTCCGTTTGGATTGCTACGAACGTTGATTTGTGTAGACATTGTAGCGATTAGGTTTTTTTGATGTTTGGATTTCGTGCTAATACAACAATCACTACCTTGTTTCTGAAACCCCTGATTTTGGTTTTCCTGAAGATGCAGTATTATGTGAAAGATTTTCTTTGTGCAATGATATTGCTTTGAATTTGAATTTGGTTTGATCATCTTCAAGAGAATATGATAAGAGAGATTTCAGATTTATCTAACTCTATGTTCTTGTTCTGATATTACAGATTACTTATGGTAGTGCGATTAAGCTGATGCACGAGAAAACTAAATTTCGACTGCATTCTCACGATGTTCCGTACGGATCTGGCAGTGGTCAGCAATCAGTCACTGGGTTTCCGGGCGTCGTTGATTCCAACAGCTACTGGGTACTTTCTTCGATATTGTTTTTAAAATGTTGCTCGTTTACTGAAGATCCTACAGGATCATGATTTAATCAGATTGGAGCAACTAAAAGTTTAAGTCTTTGGATGTTAGAACAAAACATCAACCAGCATTTGTTAGCGTATACATTACATTGTCAAAATATTGAAGTCACTTCTTTCTTCATCTAGTAATAAATCATTTAAACATCTAGAAAGATAGACTATGGATGTTGATCTCACACTTTTCCCATGTGTTTGGCTCTGATTTGAATAAGGAATTTTCTAGCAACCCATCTGTTAATTTGAAGTTATGGTGGTGTTTCCTATCTTATCAAGTGTTTTAATGAGTTATGGTGGAGTAACTGATCAGACGCATTATCTTGTAACATATTTTTCCTTTGACAGATTGTTAAACCTGTGCCTGGGACAACAGCCAAGCAAGGTGATGCGGTCAAGAGTGGAGCAACCATTAGATTACAGCACATGAAGACCAGAAAATGGCTCCACAGTCACTTACATGCATCCCCTATATCAGGGAACTTAGAGGTTAGTATTTTCTTCCATTTCAACTAAGTGCAACATCTTTTTGGTATTCCGGGATCTGCTAATGTTAGATGTAAAAGATCTATCTGGAGTTTTTAAACAATTAGACTCGAGAGACTGGTAGTTCTAGGAAATCAATATAGAGAGCCAGTAGTAAGAGGATATTTACTATCAGGTCTATGTAAATTGTGAAGTACTATGCCGGTTTCAGTTGTAGTTGCATTCTCCTTATAACTAACCCATTTTCTCGGTGCAGGTTAGCTGCTTCGGAGATGATTCAAACTCCGATACTGGGGATCACTGGAAGTAAGAATCCCAAAAAGCAATTTGATATCCATCTAAATATTAGTCTATTCACATCCAGAGAACTCACACAACTTACCATTTGCTCATAGGCTAATCATCGAAGGGAGCGGTAAGACATGGAAACAAGACCAAAGAGTCCGGCTTCAACACATAGACACTAGTGGCTACCTCCATAGCCATGACAAGAAGTACCAACGTATAGCCGGTGGTCAACAAGAGGTAACTAAAGCCTGATTCCTTCTCGTTAAGTCTTCAAAGATTATTGCAATGTCTTGAAACTCATGCTTAGATTCGGGGTTTATTTGGGTGCACAGGTCTGTGGAATCCGAGAGAAGCGAGCGGATAACGTGTGGTTGGCAGCGGAAGGAGTTTATCTTCCCGTTAATGAGAGCAGCAAGTAAGGTGAAGAGTGTGATTTAATCTTTGGAGGACTTTGAACATCATCTTTTTACTCTCTAAACTCATAAACAAGAAAATAGAGATATATATTTGCTAATTTTCTATTGATAAATACTTTTAGTCGCACGAATATATATTGTTTTGGTAGATATTTTGCATTTATCTTCCTCTTTTTTTTTTTCTTTTCTTATTGAAGAGTTTTACTATTGCGTTTGTGATTTGAGTTTTGGTTTCTCTCATCAAACGAGTTCTTAGAAAGTTACAGAAGATAGAGAGATTAGAGAGAGAATATACAAATGAAAAAGAAGAAGAAAATGTTTGGAGAGCTTCTTAAACTATTGTTCTTCGTAAAAGAGTCTGCGAGACAAACTCCTCAACCAATAACAACTTACGACGTCGTTTTATTCGCAAACCAGCTTGTCTTAACCTGAACCGGTTATCTCCTGGTTTGGTTTAATCTGATTCCAGTCGTAACCTTCTCCTTGAAACAGAAGCTTTATCCTTCTCTTATAAAGGCGAAGCTTCCTTCCTAGTTTAAGTCTTTCTAAAACAGAACAAGTCCTCACTATTTTCCATCTTTGCAATTGTTACCATCGCATCTCTTGATAGCTACACCATTGCTAGACTTTGCAATCATTTTTCCTCATTCTAAGTGTCAAGGGTCCAAGTAGAAGATGGTCTCTATGTGCCGTTGTATTTTCTCAAACACCCCTACACGGCTACACCCATCCCAAAATAACCAAAAGTTAAGCTAAAAAATGACGGTGTTGCATGAATTAAGGTATATGTAGAATTATAGGATTCAACTAAACTAAATTATATATGGCGTTAAGTCTTGAGACGATATTTTAACCCAAACAGAAACTCTCCGACCATCCTGCGATTCTACTACGAAACAATGGGCATAGCATTTTATTCATACATTAGAATAGCGAAAGTTTGTGTACCTTCCTCTTTTACCAGAGATGTGGTGGACTAGTGATAGTACAAGGATTGGTTCGTTTGTGCTCCGGATTTAAACTTCTAAATTTGATTTCAGATACTAAAAAGATTATGGACCGAAGATCTAGAACTCCCACAGTTAAAAAATAAAAAGTTTGTGTACTTTCTATCCAACTCAAATATATATATTTTGAAGATGACTATGTCTTGAAATATGTGTAATTAGGTTACGTATAGTTAAGTTTCGAAAACTAAACCTAGTTAACTAAAACACGATTTCAGATTTTCTCAACGCTTTTTTTGTGAGCCCTTGACAGATTTCCTATAATCATAACATAGCATAATGTTTGTAGTTAAAGTAGTTTCATTGCCTTCTCTTTAACTACCAAAATTTTTGTTACACTGTTAAATTTTACCGCCTTCTCTTTAACTAGCAAAATATTTTTAATCGCACCGACTAAAATTTGGCCACCAATGTCCAATCGAATCTGTAGTGATACATAAACATAATGTCCATATCTAGACATATATCTACCCAAGATGAGTCGTGTCCATAGTGTATACCTCATTATATTTTCCCTCGTTTGTCGTATACACTTAAATTGTAAAACTAATAAATATGCTTGCACGTCTCCTTCAAAATATTCCATACAATTCATAAATAGTACTATCACTCTCTACATCCCATAAATTAAAATAAAATGTGCATGTGCTCTAACTCTAAGGAGATACTATATTTACACAATAGGGAAAACTTCAAACTATATATTATATCACTTTACTTTTTTATATATGAAATAATAAGTGAAACCTAAATGAAAAACATTTAAGCGAAAAATAAAACGTATGATCTCAATTAAATAGCCTGATAATTTGTATTTTCCCTCTTTTTGCACAACCTCGAGTGTGTCGGTGTGTATCCAAATTCCAAACTCTAATACTTAGAAAAATAAACGTATGATCTCAATTAAATCGCCTGATAATTATATTTTGTTAACCAAAACAAAACAAAAGATACTACTTCTTTTTTTTTTTTTGAATCAACATTACAATTTACATGGACATGAACGACAACTTTTTTTGGTTTTCCAAGATTCGTCTTATACGTTAACCCAACAAATAGGAAAAAAAAACAAGAAAGAAAACAAACGACGTACGAAAATGGTTATCGGTTCTTCGCAAATCCCACGAGTGTGCAACGAACATTGGTATAAGAAATTTTGGAGAAAAAAAAACATTGGTATAAGAAAGTCATAATATCCCTATTTTAAACGACATTATTATATGCACGATCAACGAGTGGACCAATGCATGCTTAATGCATAAAAAAAAAAACTTATTGATGCAGGTGGGGATCCTTATCAGACTCTATTAATACCCCTGATCTTCCCTGTAATTACACTCGATGCCACTGTCACTGACCAAACTTTGGATAGAAAGTTAACTACCATCTATTGCTCTAACCTAATTCAAGAATGCTAAAAACCTTAACTAATTGAAAGATTAAACAGAAGCATAACTTTTTTTTTTTATGACTAAAACACTCTTGTAATGTAATTTCAAGACTACTAATTATATAAATCTCTGTATGTTTAATTCATTTTTCCAAATAGTATTCAGTCAAAAATATATATTTTAGATTATCCATAGTAATACAGATTATTGGAAAATGATCAATGATTGATTTATTCAAGAACAAAACTTACATTTTTTTTTTTTTTTGGTTTTTTGGGTTCAAAAGGTTAAACTCTTTGAGAAATGCTGTGAAGTAGTAACAAAGTCTTGTTGTAAATTAGCTCTCTTCACAATCCTCTTCATGTTGCTCAGTAAACTCTGTTCCACTAACACCTTCACTGCTTTCCTCTCATCACTCATCATCCTAATCTCATGATCTCTCTCTGATCTGCCCAATGAAGACGTTCCGTAGATCGGAGCCGAGACTTGCTTCCCTTTCTCCGCCACTCTCAAGCACTCTAGTATCCTCGAGGCTCGCTTTTGCGCCAATGCGCTTCCCACAAGCGTTAGCTCGAGCAACGAAGATTCAATACCCGCTTCGATCATCGCTCTACGATCTCCGTATCCTCTGTGAGCCATTAACATGAGGATGTAAATCGCTTTCTCTTGACATCTTTGTGAATCATTCCAGTTCAATACATCGACTAATATGGTTATCGCTTCGGCCGCTGCTCCAATCGCTTTCCTTCCTTCAGGGACTGATACTACATTGGTTAAGATCGAGAGGATCCTCTCGCTCACTTCCATGTCTCCCAATGTGTTCAAGAGAAATGGAACCAGGTCGGTTTCGAGGATGAAGGAAACGTTTTGGTGATGTATTGAGAGGTTGTAAAGAGCTCGAAGAGCGTCTTCTCTAGCTTGCGAGCTGCTTGTTTCCTCCAAGTTTTTCAGGGTTTTCACTAGGAAGATGATCGCACCAGAGGAACCGATGATCGGTTTGTTTGAATCCAATGCGCTTAATCCGAGGAAATTCGCGACAATAGCCTCAGAGATCGCTTGATTAGGAGGTTTTGATGACTCAATTAGCTTCAGCATTTTGTGAACAGCACCTGCTTTAACAATGGCTGCTTTGTTCCTGGGAAAAATTCGCAGAGAATTTAAGCATATGGAAGATCTGAAATCGGCAAATGATTGACTTAAATGCTTCACTCAGATGAAACCAAAAAAGCCATAGAAAGTGACTTATCACAAGAAAACAATAAAAACTTTCTCAATTGTTTCACCTGAAGAAGCAAACCAACAAAACAAAAACAAATCATTCACAGCAAAGAAACAAAAATACAGCATTGTAAATCTTCAAGAGAAGATCAAAATCGGAGAAATTTTCCAGAAATCAAACCTAAAATATGAGCAATTTGTGAACATGCAATGGAAATAAAAACTCAAAATGAGGAGATCGTTCTGAGACTTACGCATCGTTGCCGATTCCGAGATTGAGAAGAGCGTAGAGCGAAGCAATCTGAGCATCTTCGATTTTTGAATCGTCGATCATACTAACCAGCGGCGGAATCGCACCGAGCATCGCGATCGTCACTCTCGCCTCCGTGTCATCCTTCGCTAACAACCGAACCTCACTCGCCGCCGCTATTTTCTTCTCGCCGTCTTCTCCGCCTCCCGCCTCCGCCGCCGTCTCCACTTGTAAATCCCTAACCACGCGCTTCATAACCTCGAGCTTCTCCTCCTTCTTCTTCGTCTCAACACCAGTCGTCTCCATCTTCATTAAGTTTAACAGATCGCTTAGCTTCTCCGATTTGCTCACGAAACCCTCGGATGCTAAATCATCCCCTCCGATAGTTACAGATTTCGATTTACACGTTGTTTTTGTATAATAGGTTTCGTTGTCTTCTCGGAGATCACGCCGATAACGAGAGCTACCGCCGCAGCTAATAGCGTCGAAGATCATCCTCCGGAATGCCGATCCGGAAAAGGCGTTCCCGGTGGAGGAGGAAGAAGAAGCGGAGGGAATGCGATCAAGGATGAGAGAATCGACATTGTTCCGGTGACACTTGGCCATTATCGCCGATCAGTTCTATAGAGCTTGACGAAGCAAGAGAGGGAGAGGGAGAAAGAGAGAGAGAGAGGAGAGTGATGCAAAAGAATTGTTCTGTTTTGGTTTGTTTTTATTTGGAAGCGAAAACAGAAGAAAGTATTTTTTTTTATTTTGCTTAGTACCTTTTAATTTTCTTTACATAATTTAATTAATTAATTACATAGTGTTATTTAGTTTATTGATATTTTTCTTGAAGCGTAAAGTATCAATTATTCAATGAATTATGAATAATAGCTTCGTCCTATTTGGTACGAATTGTACGACACATTTCTTTTAAAGTATTTTTATCTGTGGTTTATATCAGACATAATCAACTGTTAAACCGGTTGATATTTAACAGATAAAAATATGATAGGTTGATGAGTATCACCAAATAATCAACTGTTAAACCGGAAATAGAATCGAATAAAGAAACCAAACCCAATATACCAAGATGGATCGTTTTGATTGATTTTTTTGTTTTACTTATTTATTTCTTTTGCTTAAGCAAATAACAAAACCACAACTCTGTTATTTGTTTAAACACAAAAACGATATATAAAAAAAATTCTCACCAAAAAAAAAAAGAAAAAAACCACAAAATATAATAAAACAAAGAATCAGTCAAACCGATCCGTTTTGATATTTTTGGGTTTGGTTTTTTCACTCGAATTGATCTTCGGTTGAACGATTGACCATTTGGTGACTCATCATAATATGTATGAAAATATTAAAATGATACTTACTTTTTATGAAACAGAATAATTAGTAGTATGCCATTGCCAGCAAATATGAAATGTTCCTTTTACAATTTCGAAATGGTAAATTTCTAAAATGTTGACTCATTTGAAAATTTCAACTAGTATAGTTATAAAAGAAAAAAGAACCGACAATTCAAATCCAATTGTTTAACATTAAACCGGATGTAGCATGTATCAGGTTGTTTCCACATTAAAAGACACGACTGAGATGTCAAAGTCACTAACTAATAATTAAGCTCATTAATGAGAATATAAACTCGATCAAAATATTAGACAAAAGAATTAATAAGAAAACTATAAAAATAAACAAAGATTTCAATGTCGGAAGCTATTAAAAAAAAGAAGGATCTGATTCAATTCTGGCGACAAGAGAACGTGGTTAATTTATTAAACCGTGTCTTTAAAGAAAATCAGATCTGCAATAAACTCTATACAGTACCACATTAAACGCTTCATAACTTCTCTTTCCAACACATTATTCACAGCTTCAAAGTTATTAATTTCAAATGTGTTTTTGTTGACAAAAGATAATCCTTTAAACATCATCATCCCCACGTGTTAGAAGACAAAGCACTTAAGTTATGAATCTACAAAACATAGAACAAAGACTTTATAAACACTAACCGAGTCAGTTTAATTTTGTTTGTATGATCATCAAGCTGCCATTTCTTCAACAGGAGCATTATTCTCGAGTTTCTTGATGACCAATTTGTTGTTTTGCTGATCAACATCAAGAAGAATAGTATCTTCCTCTGCAAAATCTCCTTTCAAAACTTCGACGGCGATCTCGTTCTCTACCGTTTGCTGAATCACTCTCTTCACAGGTCTTGCTCCATAGTTAGGATCAAACCCAAGCTGAGCAAGGAGATCCACTGCTTCTTTCGTGTACCGAAGATTTATCTTCTTCTGCTCCAACCTATTCTTTACTCGTTCCATCTGCAACAAATGGTAACAATACAGTTATACCAAACCAAAAACCAAATCGAAATTGGGTGTAAAGAGTTTATTCTTATTATTATTACCTGCAACTCGACGATTTTGGAGATTTCTCTTGAATCCAGCGGCTGGAAGACTATGTATTCGTCGATTCTGTTCATGAACTCTGGCCTGAAAGTTTGTCTTGCTAAGTCCACAACTTGTCGCTTCATCAACTCATAGACTGCTTCTTTGTTACCTTCATTGTTGCCCAGGGTCTCGAGTATGTGGTGAGATCCTATGTTAGACGTCATAATCACAACACAGTTTGTGAAACTTACTGTCCTCCCTTGAGAATCAGTTATTCTTCCATCGTCTAGTAGCTGTAGCAGGATATTGAAGACATCATGGTGGGCTTTCTCGATCTCGTCAAACAAAACCACTGAATAGGGTCTCCTGCGAACAACTTCAGTTAACTGCCCACCTTCTTCGTAACCAACATAGCCAGGAGGTGCACCAACGAGCCGTGAGACTGAGAATTTTTCCATGTACTCACTCATATCGATCCTCACTATTGCGTTTTCAGTGTTGAAAAGGTATCCGGCTAGAGCCTTGGCAAGCTCGGTTTTACCTACACCTGTTGGACCCATGAACATAAAACTGGCTATTGGGCGGTTAGGATCAGAAAGACCAGCCCTTGAACGTCGAATAGCATCTGCTACTGATTTTACAGCCATGTCTTGACCAACTACTCTCTTGTGTAGAACTTGTTCCAACATGACCAGCTTTTCTCGCTCTGATTGCTGAAGATTCGATAGTGGAATACCGGTCCACTTGCTTACTATCTCTGCAATATCAAGATCAGTTACCTCTTCTCGGAGTAGTGACTGTCCAGACTCTCGGAATTTCGCGAGATTCTTCTCGGCTTCTTCTAACTGGCGTTGGAGGGACATAAGCGTTCCATACTTCAGCTCAGCAGCACGTTGTAGATCATATTCACGTTCAGCAGATTCAATTTCCAAGTTCACTCGATCGATCTGCAACACATAGAACATGTTTAGGAGGATATTAAGGTATATATCACAGAATAAGCAACCAACCACAAGTATTACAATCTGAACATCTTGTGCGATATTATTTTTGTAAGTAGTTATGCCAAAACAGCGTACATATGTTCTTTGATATCATGTGAGGAAGATAGATTTTACCTCTTCTTTAAATGAACGTATTTTAGTCATGAGAGTCTTTTCTTCCTCCCATTGGTCACTGAATTCCTTCTGTTTATCTTTGAGTGTGGTCAAATCATTCTCAATCTTCTGTAGCCGTTCTTTAGAAGCTTTATCAGTATCATTTTTCAAAGAAAGCTTCTCCATCTCCAGCTTGATCACAGCTCTATCTATTTCATCTAGTTCAGTTGGTTTAGAAGTTATCTCCATCTTCAGCTTTGCGGCAGCTTCGTCAACAAGATCGATAGCTGAATACGAAGAACAATTCATCTTAGAAAACCAATGCTATTCTCGAGGTTTTTTTGTGGCAAACAAACACTTTCCCAAGAAAACTGGTAAAGAATCAGGAAAAGGTGCAAGTTTATACCTTTGTCTGGCAGAAAGCGTTCAGTGATGTAGCGGTCTGCCAGAACCGCTGCTGAAACAAGGGAACCATCAGATATCTTAACACCATGGTGTAACTCGTACCGCTCTCTTAACCCACGAAGAATCGAGATGGTATCTTCAACAGATGGCTGACCACAGAACACTTGCTGAAACCTACGTTCCAGAGCTGGATCTTTCTCTACGTATTTGCGGTATTCAGTCAGTGTAGTTGCACCAATGCATCTCAGTTCACCTCGTCCAAGCATAGGTTTCAAGAGGTTGCTCGCATCCATTGCTCCACCAGTAGCTCCTACACAGGGGTAACAATATCAGCCAATTCATTAAGTTTCACCCTACCAGCAACAAAGCATTAGCGTCAGGAAAAAGGAACTTAAGTATGCCCATATCTTCCCACATCCTAACCATCATTTTACATCTCCAGTTTTAGCCCTCAATTGGCAATGCAATTGTTCTTCTGATACGCAAAGCATTTAAATAGAGATCCACCCGTCAAAACCATTCATACAAAATGGATAAACATCGGTTATCTGGGCAGCACACACATGTGCATACATGTATTGCGTATAAAAAATCATTGATGTCTAAAGCCTGTGGGTGAAAAAATGAAAAGGTACCTGCACCAACAACAGTGTGGATTTCATCAATGAACAAGATTGTCTGCCCATTGGAAGCAGTTACTTCCTTCAGTACTGCTTTCAACCTTTCCTCAAAATCTCCTCGAAATTTGGCACCAGCAAGCAGTGAACCCATGTCGAGAGATATCAACTACATGATAAAACAACCAAGCCAAGCATTTTAACATCTTCCTCTGGCCTCATTAGAACAAAAGGTAAGCCAATTGACAAAGGCAAAAAGAAAACTGGACTAATTTTCTGGAAAGAACCTTCCGATTCAAGAGGGGTTCAGGAACATCCCCTCGTACAATTCGCTGGGCCAACCTGAGAAGGTTAAACTCTCTCAGTAAATTTCAGAGACATAACAAAAGAAAAGAGAAACAAGGGATATAATTCCAAGCCTTACCCCTCTGCAATTGCAGTTTTCCCAACACCAGGTTCACCAATGATAACAGGGTTGTTTTTTGTCCTCCTGCATAATATCTGGATGCAACGCCGAATCTCATCATCACGTCCAATGACAGGATCGAGTTTTCCTCGTTTAGCCATCTCAGTTAAATCATTCCCATACTTTTCAAGTGCATCATATTTTCCTTCAGGATCTACATGTGTAGCATCACGTGATTAGAATAGGCAAAGGTCATGAAAGCAGACATGAAAGACACAGGGTAACACAACATTTAATGAGATGTTGATACTATCTTATCTTTTGTCAGCTTGAGTACCAACACACGTCTTACATCTACTTACCAATATTCACCACTACAATGTGGAACAAAGAAAAACATCATTCTTCTTTTTGTCCGTCTAAGTCTTTGATATCACAAGTACCATATGCTTAAATTTCCCACGGGAAAAACGTCATCCACAAAGTGTACTACATTTGAAGTGCAAGCAACACAATACTTACTTTGATCAGTTACTCGATGACTACCGCGGACAGCTTTAATAACTTCCTTCAGCGCGTCCTCATTAAGTTTCAGAGTCTTGAAAAATTCTTTTCCAAATCTTTTATCTGAATAAAAGGCCAACAGAAGGTGTTCTACTGACACAAAATCATCTTGAAACTCTTTCTTATACCTCTCTGCGTTTTCTAATATAGTACTAAGAGATGGCCCTAGTATCTGACCACTGGTATCACCTGTAACCTGCCGGTCACATCACAAGAAATTAAAGTTGATTCAAGCAGCCTAGTGAGAAATCAAATTGACTCAAAACAAAATTATGTTCAGATGCACAAAACAAGTCAGCTGCTACACCTTCGGTTGTGTAGATATGAAGACGTCCGTAGCCTGCAGAACAGAGCTATTGTCGATTCCGGCTTTTGCAAATATTCTCCTGGCAAGACCATCTTTCTGCTCCAGAAGCGCTTTCATCAAATGTTCGGATTCCACAATTTGTTGTTTGGAAACACGAGCTGCATCAAAGGCATTGAGAATGCCTTCCCAAGCCATCTCCGTATACGCATTCTGATTAGTCTACAGAAAGAAAAAGGAAAAACACACAAATTAACACTCTTTCTCATAGCTAAAGCACAATCAAATACACATGATCGGAAGATAATGCAATGAAACTAGAATCAAGAGTGAAGATTCCAACTTTCCCTTAAATTTAACCACAAAATCAACAAATTATCACCAAAAGGCAAACCTTGTCAAAAAAGAGAAACCCATGAATGACCAGTCAAAACGATGAATTGATCACTCCCAAGGATCAAAATCGACCCAATAACAGTAAAATCCACATGAAACTGGCCACGAACCTGAGCTGCGGTAGCCGAGAAGCGACGTGGAGAAGGGAAATGGAAAGAAAGGGGAAACAGTTGCCCATGAGCTTGAGCGATGGAAGTTACGCCGTTTTGCGAAACACCGATGAAGGAATTTGGACGGAAAAGAAAGGAACTGGGCGAGGAACGCGAGCTATATTGAGCAGAGGCAGAGATAGCGCGAGAACGGAGGAGGAGAGATGGCCTAGAAAAAGCATTGTGAGCCTTGATGGCTGCCAAAGCAGACTTCGATAATCTCCTAGACGCCATGTGAAGCTGAAATTGAATCAAGGATCTTGGGTTTAGGGTTTTTGAAAGAGGAGGAAGATGGACTCGGAGGTTTTAAGGATGCTTGGGGAAGAGGCAAAGAGAAGTGTGTAGAAGAATTGTTTTTCATCGCGAAGCTTCGATTCGAAGAATTTAGAAACACAAATGGTTTCCTCAGGCTTACCCAAACCGATTTTCGGTTCGGTTTAGCATATTATATTAGAATTGAATTTTGAATCTTTCGAATTCGTTTTGGTTAAGACAAACCATACAAAAACACTGATATTCTTATAATTGTTCATGTTGAATCTCATTTGTGATATTGATTATATATGGTGAGCTTGATGATGAGAAATATCGAGTAAATTTGATCTATTAGTAAGTAGTAAGGTTTACTAAATGGAAATATCGAGTAAATTTGCTTTTTCAATCCTTATAATTGTTCATGTTGAATCTCATTTGTGCTATTGATTATATATGGTGAGCTTGATGATGAGATAATATATATTAGGGTAAAAAACAATATCCTAGTAATATATAATATGATTATGTGAAACAATAGTGTAAAATTAGAATGAAAAGAAATCCTCATGAATGTTATTAACTTATTATATTCGAAGAATGATTATGTTGTTTGAGAACTTGGAGAGAGTTTGTGTAGGAACAATAATTTCTACATAAAGACAACTGCTACATGCAAGGAACCACGGATAATTGAAGAACATAACTTATAAATCTAATACTAAATCGAAAAAGATGAAAGGAATTACAGAAGCTAGACGTAAAATTTCCATTTTTAAAAATTTTTAAAACACCCTGTAGTGTGATGATTTAATAGCAATAAGATTCATATGATACAATTGCGGTTGTTTTTGTCTTCCAACATCGAAGAATAGAATCTGACGAACCAAAACTATGCGAATATTCATAAGAAAAAAACTGAGGAAGAAGAGAATGTGTAGGATGCTTTTGATTGATCATATTGTGAAAAGAATGAGACAAGCTTGACTACAAATTGCTCAAGCTTAATATCGAGCAATAAAGTGGAGTTATGACAATTGACTCTGATCATAAAATTCAACGGCAATTTATTATTTTGGGTATTCTTCTGTCGTACTCGTATGAGATGTGGGATATGAAGACACATATTAATATTAATTGCAATATACGATTGTGTATTACTAACAAGTAGTTGAGATTAAGGAAAAGGTAATAATAGAAATTGGAAACCTGTATAGTTTTTGTGGCTATGGGATCATTTTGTGTTATAAATACAGTTCCTGAATCACGAAGAATAGTTGTGTGGACCGTGTTAAGAAATGTAAGGACTTTTGAGCCATTATAGGTTTTTATAATGAATATTATAAAAAGTAATACATAAATACCCAAAAAATTCAAATAAATCCCAAATTGACGGATTATTGTGAGCTTATCCATGATAAACACTGAAATAATAGTATAAATCAAATTAATAGTTAAAACTCAAAAAACACAAATAAAATAAAAGTTTCAACTTTTTTTATTTGTCAAAAGTTTCAACTTTCAAATAATATAAAGCAAATAATATATCGAAGTAATCTTCAAATAGAATGAAAAACTGATAAAAACTATAATTTTTTTTTCTAAATTTAGCAAAACTATGTCATTTTTATTTTTTGGAAAGTATATAAAAAAAATTAGTCACCATTTTTTTATTAACACAAACTAATCACCATTTATACGATATCTATATATATGTTGTACAAGTAACATATATACAACTATTTAATAATTTTTTTCAGTAGAGCATTGTTTAATTTTCTAAATTGGTAAATATGTAGTTTTTAAAAATCTTAGCTAAATAGGTACTCTCTGTGCAACTTTCTTTAAAATAAATTGTGTACGATATCACTTATGTCAATTTTTGTATGCTATCATAATACTAGTTATGAGCCGTTTATGCGTTTGACACTTTTCTGATCAAAATGATCATTTCACCTAGCCCTATCAAGCGGATCCGATCCGCCCCGCATGACCCGCTCTGTAGCGGATTTAAAATTTTTTTGACCGCGAAAATCCGCTCCGCTAATTTTACGAATCAAAAATATTTCACCCGCACCCGCCCGCTTGAACCCGCATGATCCGCGGTTTATCCGCAAAAATTATAAAAATTAAAATTTTAATTTAAAACTATTTTGAAAACTAAAAAAAAAATTAATACCCTAAATTATTTTTTAAAATATAAAAACACATATTTTTAGAAAAAAATCAAAATTTATAGATTAATTTATATCTATTCTAAAATATTTTAAAATTTTAATATCATTAAATTAAATAAATATATCTAAAAATAAATCTAATTTTTTTTTTTTTTGCGGATACCCGCGAATCCGCTCCGTCAAAATTTTGAACCCGCATCCGCCCCACGATTTATAAAATCCAACCCGCACCCACCCCGCTAATTTAATTTTTCAAATTATCCGATCCACATCCACTCCGCAGCGGGTCAAACAGGACAGGACCCGTGGTTTTTTTCATCTTAACAATGGGAAAATATTATTTTTCTTCTTTTTTTTATCTCTGATCTTTTTCTGCCCCACACACATGCATCGATCCAAACACCAATTTTTGTAATTGTTTTTTTTTTAATAATAATTTTGTTTGTTTTATACTTTTGTTATCTCATTTACTTTTACATATTAATTAGTTTATATATTTTACAAATATTTAAAAATTCACAGTACATATACAGAGGCGAATCCAGAATATTTTTTGACTAGGGACACAAATATAAATTTAATAAATATTTTAAATAAAAATTAAAAATATAATTATACAAACATTATAAAATAACATCTTACAAAATTATTCAACGGCTCACTTATTAAAACAAAAAAAAATCTTATTTAGAATAATGATTTTGGAAAAGTTACCTTGATAATTTGTAGACAATAACGAAATTGTATAGAAAATGTTAGTTTTTGAAGATAGATTAGTGAAATTAAGGATTTTCTAATTAAGAAAACTAAAAAAAAAAAAGATATAAATAAATTTATGACGTAAAATAGTTTTTTTTTTGTTAAATGGATTTGGTTAGTTTTTTCTTTTGGGTCTCCTTCTTTTTTTTTTTTAATTAAGTTTATCCAACAAATCAAAAGATGGGGGCATATTTTCAAATTTTAATGGGTGCACAATTAATTTTAAACAAAAATTATATGAATGTTTTTAAAAATAGTGGGTGCACGTACATCCCCTCTCTACTATGTACATTCGCCCCTGTACATATATATCAGTCAATTGTATGTACATAATAAATGTTTGTACACTAATATTAAGATATTTTTAATTATTAGGGTTATAGTTTTATATTCAACTCTAAAAATAAATACAAAATACTATATATGTAGAATTATGCATTGTACGTATACTCAACCATTACGTACAAGACATGATATACACGGTGAAAACTTTACGTGCGGTATCTCACATAAACTCATGTATATCCTAGTGGTTAGATATTATTAGTTATTATGATTATAATTTTGCGTTACAATACCTAATATATGTACACAATATAATTTGTTTAACCACCAGTAGTCTTGGGATTTTGAGTACTCGGTTCGGATTCGGGTAAATTTGTTCGGGTTTCGGGTTTTCGAGTATAGAAATTTAAGTCCCGTCTGGGTATTTTAGATTTTTGGTTCGGTTTCGGTTCAGATTTTTTCGGGTTCGGGTCGGTTCTCGAATATTTGTGGAGAACCGATAAAGAACCGAAAATTTATCGGGTACGGTTCGGATTGGTTATTTTTGTACTCGAAAGTATCAAATATAACAAAAAAACCCGAAGTACCCGAAAAATATTTAATTAAAGTACCCAAATCTACTCAAATGTAAAAAAAAAGCCCGAAATACCCAAAAAAATTACAATTATATCACCAAAATCTATCCAAATTATCCGAAAATCTCTAAAATATCCGAAAATATCACTAATATTTTTTGTTTATAATTATATTTTAGGTATTTAGGGTACCTATTCGGTTTCCGATTCGGTTCGGTTCGATACTCCTTTTTCGGGTCGGGTTCGGTTCGGGTTTCGGGTTTCTACTTTTAGTCACAGGGCTAACCACCAGTGTATATATCAAATATTACACTCATAAATTACTAGTATACATATATGATATATGTAAGATATAATGTGTATGTATATATGTACACGTCTAAAACCATATATAACTACTAACTAAAAATCTTTGAACAATATAGATGTATAGAAGTTTGTGTATAGAAGAAACAAATACAATGATGTTGTGTCTGAAAAGAGAGAATATGGCAAGAGAATAATATTCAATTCTTTTAAGGGCAAAATAGAATTGTATATCTTATTATTTAAAGCTGAACGCGCACGACGTGAACGTGACACATAAGCAAAATTTTAAATAACCAGATCGCGACACGTGTTACAGTTAATTTAGATTGTGACATGTGTCAATACAATAAATAGTAAAAGTTAAAAAAAATATAAAATAGAAAAAAGTATAGCATTAACATAATTGGGGAAGAAAATAAGAAAATAGTATAATATCAATATAATTCGTAAAATAAATAAGTAAAATAAAAAAAAATAATAGCAAAGTCGTGGAAAAAAAGTCAAAAAAAAAAAAAAAATTATCTATCTAATATGTTATTTATGTGAAATGTAAAAAGACCAAATTTGTAAAAAAAAAGAAAGTAAAGTGAAAGAAAAAAAGGGAAATTTTATTTTGTAAAGTATTCTATTCTATATATCATTATAAATAAGATCTAGAATATTAAAAATTTAATTATGTGCTTTCATCTTTTTATTCTCTTATTTATTGATATCAAATAAAAAAAATGAGTTTGAGGATTAAAAAGTCGATCAAAGTTATTTAACTCTTAATCAATTAGATCAAAATCGTGTTTATCANATGCGTTCTTTAACTCTAAATCAATTAGATCAAAATCGTGTTTATCATCGTATTAGTATGTGTTCTTCGCAAATGGATCAAGTTCAACCGGTTACCAGCAACGGGTATTTACTTATTTTCTTAATTATATAAAAATATAATTATTAGTGAAAATCGCATATTATTCATGTTTTAATCAATTATATAAATATATTGCAACGAATACTTACTTATTTTTTTTAATTATATGTAAATACAAATATTATTAAAAATCCGCATATTGTGCGGATTGATTAGTTACAAATAAATGACAAAAAGACAACGATTTAGAAAAAATGTAAAAAGCACAAACCTTCTCTAGGTAAGTGTTAGATTATGCTAAACAATCATTTCTTTATTACTTTTCAGTTAAGATAACTCTTGTTTAAGATAACTAATAGACGATTTATCTATCGATTGTGTCAACCGATTTGGTATAATATTAATATCTATTTTTATAAAAACGTTTCTACGTACCATGATATAAGTTTCTAAGTTTAGTTCACCATTCACGATTCACCATTCATCTTAGACCATTTACCATTCACCATAAACTATTTGAGTTACACCAATACCATACAATCATGAGCTAATATGTATAGATCAGTTGCCTCCCAAACCGAATAAAAAAAAAATTCTAAATCATATGACTCCAAACTGTAATTATTTCTAGTCTTCTATATCTCAAGGCTGAATTCACCATTACAGAAACTCAATTAAACCAAAACAATATAGTCGTTATTCCTCTAAATACAATACCAAAACTAATTCAATACAAATTAAAATTTAAAATGTAGCTATTTGACTAAATCTCTCTTCTTTTCCTAAAGGTTTTTGGAGCAAGTAATTGAGTTCTGTCTTTGGTCTTCCTTAATAAAGTTTGACTTTGGATGTTTCTCTCCTTCCTTTCTTCCTTTTCTTGGTTTTTCTTCTTCTTCTAGGGTGTTTTGTTGTTAAGGTTTGGATCATTCTCAGTATTACACTAGCTATCTGTTTTAGTTATCTTTTGTTCTCCGGGGATTTATCCGTTTTCCACCGGCTGTTGGCTCAATAAATGATATTTCTTCCGTCTAAACTCCTGGCTTAGTTTCAGATGTTGTGTAATATTTTGATTTCATATTTCAGTATAACTTTTCAGTGAAAAAAAAAAAAAGACTAAAATCTCCCTTTTATTTTTTACCATGCTATAAAACAATACATTATTTCACCGTATATACGGTCATATATTTAGAATAGTGGCAGGTAACTAATTGGAGCTAATATATTGCCTGAAGAAGGAAACTAACCCGTGAAGCTAAAATATGAAACGGGCTTTACTCGCATCGGTCAGAATTCGTCGGGTCTGATTCTCGACGTTCGAAGATTACTTCTCCTCCAAACAGATTCAAGGTCTCTCTCTCACTCTTCATCTGCTTCACTTAGCTCAAATCTTCCACAACGCCTTTTCTGGAAACACGTTAATTTCTTGCGACTTCTTGATTTTCCCCTATGAATTAAGTTACTGTGTTCTTCCTTCCTTTCAATTTCTTTCTTCTGTAGAAATTTGATTTTGAAAATGTTGGGTTTGGGTTTTGGATTTTTGATCTTTAATTGCAAGAATGGATCGTTACTGCGAGTTTCGGATACTTACATTTGGAAACTCAATTGATTTTTTTTTTGTTTTTTTTTGGTTGGTTAGGGTTTGTCTGGGTTTTTCCTACTTGTTTGTTCTTTCTCTAACCTTCTTTGATCTTTCTCTTGTGGGTTTTGTCGATCTCAGAGTTTATTGGAATAAAGTTAAAGAGATTGGTAAAATCTAGTTGCTCCTCTTCTATTGTACAAACTAATCCCTAGATTATTCGGGATATTAATTGTGAAGTCTTAGATTGGGAATCGAAGTTTACTGTGATGTTTAGGTAGCAAAACTCAATTATGGAATGTTGCATTCAGTATGTAGAAAGACCCTAATTCAACAGTTTGCACTCTCAAAACCAACCCTGACCATGATTGTTATGTATGTTGTTTTTCCACTTTTGAGCTTATTGATGGGAAACATGTTTGCGTGCAGAAAAAAAAAATGAGTAGCTTGGTGGAGAGGCTTCGTATACGATCAGACAGGAAACCGGTTTATAACTTGGATGATTCTGATGATGATGACTTTGTTCCTAAAAAGGATCGGACACTTGATCAAGTTGAGGCTATTGTCAGAAGTGACGCGGTTTGTTGTCTCTCCTCTTAGTTTGTTCAGTTTTTGAGATTGCATTTGGTGGTTCTGTCTGTTTTATTCCTTTTTGTTGTGTCTATGAATGCACAGAAAGAAAATGCATGCCAAGCTTGTGGGGAAAGTGCAAATCTTGTGAGCTGCAATACATGCACGTATGCTTACCATGCTAAATGCCTAGTTCCACCTGTTAAAGATGCTTCCGTGGAAAACTGGAGATGCCCTGAATGCGTAAGATTTGAAATTACCGTCTATAATTGTGTTTAGCATGGAAGTCACTGAGCATTTTTTTTTCATTTGCAGGTTAGTCCTCTTAATGAGATAGATAAGATATTGGACTGTGAAAAGCGTCCTACAATATCTAATGAACAAGATTCCTCCGATGCGGCACCAGAGCCAGTTTTTGTGAAACAGTATCTCGTGAAGTGGAAGGGATTATCCTACCTTCACTGCTCTTGGTAGTTACTGCATGTTTGTTTTTTTTTTTTTTTCGTGGTTATGTTTGAACAAGCTAATTATCAATCTTTCTGGTGGCATTTTTTTGTTGCTTCTTGTCCTTGAACATGGTAACACATGATTTCATTCCTTTTCCTTTTCTCCTTTACCAATCACAGGGTACCTGAGAAGGAATTCCTGAAGGCTTATAAGTCCAATCATCGTTTGAAAACCAGGGTGAACAACTTTCACCGTCAAAAATTGGAATCAGTCAATAACAACGAAGATGATTTTGTTGCCATTCGTCCTGAGTGGACCACTGTTGATCGGATTCTTGCCTTCAGGTTTAGTGATGGAAAGATTTCCTTTTTACTTCTTGTCACCATAGTTCCATTCTCTATCTCTGATAGAGTTGCTGCTTTATCAAAATAGATTTAGACGTTTTTTTCTATTGAATTTCTTATAGATGTTAAAAAACGAAGGTGACTAAGCTTATGGGGCTTTATGAAACATGATAAATGAACGGCTTGCCTTCCTTTTTCTTCTTAAAAGATATTATCTCTTTGTTGTTTCCTGAATCAGGATTCATGACAGTTGTATTGCTTTCTTCTATGATATAGAGAAGAAGATGGCGAGGAACAATATCTTGTGAAATATAAAGAACTTTCTTATGATGAATGTTATTGGGAATCAGAATCTGACATCTCAACCTTCCAGAATGAAATTCAAAGGTTTAAGGATATAAATTCTAGAACTCGCAGAGGTAAAGATGTCGACCATAAGAGAAATCCCAGAGACTTTCAACAGTTTGATCATAGTCCTGAATTCCTCAAAGGTATTTGGATCACCTTAACTCATATGCTATACGTGTGGTGCTCTTGTACAATGTTTCCCATCTTTGGTACTGATAGATGCAATGATTTTTTCTTTCTGCTATTGAAGGATTGTTGCATCCATACCAGCTTGAGGGACTTAATTTTTTGCGGTTCTCGTGGTCAAAGCAGACACATGTTATACTTGCTGATGAAATGGGTCTAGGTAACTCTTTAATTGTCCCACCCGGGTGGTCACATAGATCTTCTCATCTATTGCGAAAGGCTTTTGTTTTTCATTCCTGTAATGTTGTGATTTTTTTTCCTGTTATAGGCAAAACAATTCAAAGCATTGCCCTTTTAGCTTCACTTTTTGAGGAGAACCTCATTCCGCATTTGGTAATCGCTCCTCTTTCGACTCTGCGGAACTGGGAGAGAGAGTTTGCCACATGGGCCCCACAGATGAATGTGGTATGTATGCAGTTGTACACACACTATTTGTGCCTCTGTGGTATGTGTTTTGTTTGTTAATGGAATGGTCTTCGTGTTCATTTGACGGGCAGGTTATGTATTTTGGCACTTCGCAAGCTCGAGCCGTTATTAGAGAACACGAATTTTACTTTCCAAAAAGTCAGAAAAAGATCAAGAAAAAGAAATCTGGACAAATCAGTAGTGAAAGCAAGCAAAAAAGAATAAAGTTTGATGTCCTCCTCACATCGTATGAGATGATCAACCTAGACACAGCAGTTCTGAAACCAATTAAGTGGGAGTGCATGGTAACTCTTGTTGCCTAATGAGACATTATTTTCTCTAAGTTGTCTCTCTTTCTCTTTCATATGTATCTTAGTATCAATTTTCTTGGTCAGATTGTTGATGAAGGCCATCGACTGAAAAATAAGGATTCAAAGCTGTTCTCTTCGTTGACACAGTATTCAAGTAACCATCGTATTCTTCTGACAGGAACACCTCTTCAGGTTCGTCATTTGATTTTGATTCCTTGAATTTATTCTTTTCAATAGTTGTATCTGATCATAGTAGCTACTGATTTGCAATGAGAATTGTTTTATATTATCCTGCTCTAATGTCTTACCTAGTTAGTGTTCTCTTCATTTATTATTCTTACACGATATTGTTTTTTTCTTCATGTGACTTTTTTGGATTAAGGTATACCGTATACACAATCATAATAGGCTTTCTTAGCAATCTATATATATCCAAATGAAAGTGGGGATAGTGCTTTAAAGAGTGCTTTCTTAGGTTATCGACGGTGTTGAAACTACCAATTTCCAGTCAAAGAAATGTTCTAAAAAATCCATTTTAGTGGCTGGGCATCCGTACAATGTCCTTGATCTATGAAAAACTCAATTTTGTGAATTAGTTGCTAAATGTTCATTTAGAAATCCTTTTGTGCTCTGCATTTTTAATTTATTTTATGTGGCTAAATATTATATGTGACTAATGATTCCGTGGTGCCTTTTCAGAACAACTTGGATGAACTTTTCATGCTCATGCATTTTCTTGACGCGGGGAAGGTAGCCCAAGGATAGCACAGATAAAAGTTCATGTACTTTACAGAATGAATTTTATGTAGCTTACATTTTATTTGATCGCGCTTTTATAATTGCAGTTTGGCAGTTTGGAGGAATTCCAGGAGGAGTTCAAAGATATTAATCAAGAGGAGCAGATTTCAAGACTGCACAAAATGTTGGCTCCACATTTGCTCAGAAGTATAAACCAAAGCCTTTTGTTCATCTTTTTTAAGTGTATATGTTTTAAAAGTTTGGTCTGAAGGAATCATCGACAAAGTAATAATTTTATAATGTTACCTCTGGTGTGTCGTATTTTGATTGCTTTCGCAGGGGTCAAGAAAGACGTAATGAAAGACATGCCCCCCAAAAAGGAGCTCATTTTGCGTGTTGATTTGAGCAGCCAGCAAAAAGAATATTACAAAGCTATTTTTACCCGTAATTATCAAATATTGACAAAAAAAGGAGGTGCTCAAGTAAGTTTTTTTTTTTAATGTTTGTATACTTTTTCAGATCCATTTACCTCATAGTTGGAGTAGGAACCGGTTTTACTGTAATTTGTCTGGTGATTGTGTTGATGTAATTATGTTTCAGATTTCTCTTAATAACATAATGATGGAATTACGAAAAGTTTGCTGCCATCCTTATATGCTGGAAGGTGTTGAGCCAGTTATTCACGACGCAAATGAAGCTTTCAAGTAACATTTCATTTCCCTAAATCGACTAAAATATTTGATCCGGATTTGTTTATAATAACGTATTGAAGTCTTGTGCTAACTTTGCGTTAACGTATTCTTAACTGTATCGAAGAAAACTTGTGGAATCTTGTGGAAAGCTGCAACTTTTAGACAAAATGATGGTCAAGCTGAAAGAACAAGGACACAGAGTTCTCATATACACACAGTTTCAGCACATGCTTGACTTACTTGAAGACTACTGTTCATATAAGGTATCTGAACTTGTTATCTGTACATTCTGTTTCAGTAGATTTTCATTCTTGTTTTCTGTAGAATACCATTTTGACATCTAGAGAATCAGCTCATCTTTTTTTTTCTTATTCTAATTAGCGTTGTTAGGCGCAGTTATGGATATACAAGCCAATAACTTGCTCTGTCGGCAATATAACTTCTTTATCCCTCAAATATTACTTTTGGATTTCTTGAAATGCCATTATCATTACCACTGCTATCGCTGACAGATGCACTGGAGATTACTTGTTTTTATCACTTTCAATCACTTTTTTTTTAATATTCAGTTAATGAAATTTTTCTTATCGTTTGTCTGCTGTTCGTTTTCTTGTCTTTGCCAGGAATGGAACTATGAGCGAATTGATGGAAAGGTTGGCGGAGCTGAGCGGCAAATACGCATAGATCGGTTTAATGCCAAAAACTCAAACAGATTTTGTTTTTTGCTCTCCACAAGAGCTGGTGGATTAGGAATTAATCTTGCAACCGCTGATACAGTAATCATATATGACAGGTTTGAATTTCAGCTTCTCGTAGTGTCATCTGTTGCTTTCCATAGTAATTGTGTCAAGCAGTCAGAGGAGGTGTTTGGCTTAATTGCATGAGAATTTGAAAATACAGTGTTGATTTTCAAATGAGCTGGATGCTAAATGCAGATGTTCCGGGTGATGATGAGTGATAAGAAAAGTACATGAATTTTTTTCTTTTTCCAAATAACAACCATTTTCTTGAACATGTAAAGTTCTAAGACAGAGGGAAGATCAGGAATATTATTATCTGCCATCTTGCTGATAAGAAAATTTTACTGGCATGTAATGTGGGTGAAGTAGATATCAACCTCTGCTTGGACGACAGTCTGTTTTGGTTTACATCTATTAACATTTTCATACCTATGATTGAAATGTTTTATCTGCTTCTGTAGTGACTGGAATCCTCATGCTGATCTCCAGGCTATGGCTAGAGCTCATCGACTTGGCCAAACAAATAAGGTTTTAACGTTTATGTCAAGTGCTGTCAACTTGCACTTTCAGTATTTTTGTTAGTTTAACTAATTTAGTCTTATATTCGCATTTAGGTGATGATTTACAGGCTCATAAACCGAGGCACCATTGAAGAAAGGATGATGCAATTGACTAAAAAGAAGATGGTTCTAGAGCATCTTGTTGTCGGGAAACTGAAAACACAAAACATTAATCAGGTATAATTTTATTGCTTGAAGATGTCCCTTTTCACGTGATTTACAAATTTGTCAACAGATTGGAGTTAGAAGGTAGAAAATCAAGAACACCTTTTGTTATTTGTATGAAACTAAAAGAAGGGAGTCCATATTTGTTGATAGTTTGTAACTAAGTTTCTTTTCTGTTTTATTTCAATTTAGGAAGAGTTAGATGACATCATCAGGTATGGCTCAAAGGAGCTTTTTGCTAGTGAAGATGAAGAAGCTGGAAAGTCTGGTAAAATCCATTATGATGATGCAGCTATAGACAAGTAATATAGTCTTTCCTTGCTTTCCTCTTTTCTTTTTTTGGTATCCAAGGATTTCTGTGCTTCCCTATTGCTCCTGTTCTAATGGAAGCTGTTGCGATCAATTGCATGGAGAAACATGTTTATTTGTCTTCATTTTCTGTTCTGCAGGTTGCTTGATCGTGATATTGTAGATGCTGAGGAGGTCGCAGTGGATGATGAAGAGGAGAATGGATTCTTAAAGGCTTTCAAGGTTTTTTTCCTTCTTACTTTTCCTCTTCTTCTATTAGTATTCTCTGGATCATTGTTAACTGATTTTGATACTCCATTGGAGTTTATATAATTGTGTTCCTATACTCAACGGTATTCAGACCCTGGGTGGCAATCAAAATCTCTTCTGATGTGCTCTCAATCTTGTCAAATTATTACTTGCGAAGTTTGGGATTTGGAGGATCGATGCATTTTGAGCCAGTTCGCTTTGATGCTTATAGAAAGTGTCTATTGACTGTTTTGTTCCAGCTCGGAGTGAAAGCAAGTTCAATGAAAATTAGTGATGATGACTTGGGTTTTTATTTTATGTTTGTGGTGATGCTGGTTGAGCCAATTTCAATCTATTGATTTGTTATATTTCTTTGAAGTCTGAATTATATTGAATGTGTTATTTGAGTGGTCTTTAGACTTACCTGGAACATAACGTTGTGTCCTGCATTGCTGCATTTCACCTCTTTTGTTCGGGTTGCTTGATTGTTGAAAAGTACCATGAGAAGGATGGAGTTTTATATGTCATGGGAACGTTGATAGGTATTTATTTTGTTGCATGGGCTCGTTTTGCTGTAAAATGAAGGGGAGATGTAGTGGATCATATAATAGAAAAAGCAGTGGACAATATTGAATAAATGGGCAAGGTGGTTGCGGTTCTTAAGATTTCCCTTCGAGTATGAGATTATTGAATATCTGAAATACCTAAACATTGTTTCGTCTTTGGGTGCCTATAGATATGTTCTTCATCAATCAGGGTGTCCGGTATCTATGTAGTGTCATTTACTCTGAAAATGACTTCATTCTATGTTCTTCCTGTATTTTAGGTGGCAAATTTTGAGTATATAGATGAAAATGAGGCGGCAGCATTAGAGGCACAGAGAGTTGCTGCTGAAAGCAAATCTTCAGCGGGCAATGCTGATAGGGCAAGTTATTGGGAAGAGTTGTTAAAAGACAAATTTGAGGTGCAGCAGGCTGAGGAGCTTAATGCTCTTGGAAAGAGGAAAAGAAGTCGCAAGCAGGTTTGGTCTCTCTTTTTTTGTTTATTTGTGAGAAGGTTTGGTCTCTTCTTGATCTCCCTTATCCAATTGCAACATCGTATTGATAACTGGATTTTCACCATTCATATCCTTTTTCTTTCTGTTCTACGTCATAAATTTGTTTCATGTTGTCTCATTCTTCGCGTTGAATTCCTTACGTAGCTCAATTTGAAAAGTAATAATTTAGTTGACTGTATTCAATAAATGCTAAATGCGTACGCCTTTTTCCTATAAATTGTTGCGAAAGATCTTATGTGTATTCATGTTGGATCGAGGCGCGTGTAGAAAATGGAGGGGTTGATACTTGATAGAGTTACTTTTTCCTTCTGCAAGAAATAAATTTTGTTTCACTCTCTATGTAATTGATATATCTCAGTTACTGACGGTTTACATTGTTTTGGTCTGCCATCTTCGTTTTATATCCTTCAGCAAGGCTGTTCTAATTCTTCTATGGGCATTTTTTCCTAGTTGGTATCTGTTGAAGAAGATGATCTTGCTGGTTTGGAAGATGTGAGCTCTGATGGAGATGAAAGTTATGAAGCCGAGTCAACAGATGGTGAAGCAGCAGGACAAGGAAATCAGACGGGTAGAAGGCCGTACAGAAGAAGGGGTCGAGGTATTACCATCTGTCTGAATTTCTTTAGTTGTAATGGAAACTAGTGATATTAAGAGTGTATGCAGTTTATTAAAAGTTATTTCTGTAGATAACTCGGAGCCAACTCCTTTGATGGAAGGCGAGGGGAGATCTTTCAGAGTGCTGGGTTTCAACCAGAGTCAAAGGGCCATTTTTGTACAGACGTTGATGAGGTATCTTTTTTTCGATAAGACCTTTAGACACGAAAACCATACTGTCTAAACTGTACATTTTTGTCTCCCGATGCACATGGTTTACATGTTTTTGTCGTCTGGCCAAAAAATTTGCAGGTATGGAGTTGGCAATTACGATTGGAAGGAGTTTGTTCCTCGCTTAAAGCAGAAGACCTATGACGAAATAAAAGAGTATTGACTCAACTCATTAATGCATCACTATATAAGGCGTTCTGGTTTATTCTTTGAAAGACCAATGCTTTTCCATCACTGATTGTTTAATGATTGCTTCTTAGATATGGAGTACTCTTCTTGAAGCACATTGCTGAAGATATTGACGAGAATTCTCCAACCTTTTCAGGTGACTGAGAAGTTATCTTTTCACTGTTTGTCTTTAAGTGATTGTTGCTTCTCCTTTTAACCCATTAAATATATTATTGCAATGGTCTTTTCAATAGATGGTGTGCCCAAGGAAGGACTTAGAATTGAAGATGTTCTAGTCAGAATTGCTGTTCTGATGCTAGTACAGGAGAAGGTAAGTCTATCTACTCCAATCCTTTTATATGTATTTCTCTTTTAATTCTGAGTTGTCTTATTGGAACCAATGCACAGCGTTGCCACATGATGATTGGAGTTTCTGTATCTGTGTTTTACTGTTATTGTGGACATTGAGTTAGATGATGGAACAGATATGTAGCACTATTTCTTTGTATCTGTTGTTTCTAAGGCCATAGTTTGATCTGTACCGATTTTTTTTATACACTTTACCATTTTATCAAGATTCAGTAATCATATGTTCAAACCACTCTAAGAAACAGGATCTAAGAAGTTTAGGTGCATCCCTGTGGTAAAACTTTGGATTGGTTATGTTCTGCTCCATTTTCTGTTTCCCGGGACTTTGTACAGAACTAGAGGAAGCTGCCTTTTCCAATCCTTTGTAGAATTCACTTTTTGTTGTGTTTTTGTTTCCTAAGCTTATCGCCCTGAAGTTTTGAGTCTGAGTTGCTCATGTTTGTTTGAGCTCAACTCTCAGTTTTTTGGTGCTTTGGCCTGACAGGTGAAACTTGTAGAAGATCATCCAGCGAAACCTGTTTTCCCTAACCGCATTCTTGAAAGGTTCCCAGGACTGAGAAGTGGAAAAGTTTGGAAGGAGGAACATGACAAGATAATGATACGTGCTGTTTTAAAGTATGAACCCTTCAACACTGTTCTCACTGAATGGTTTTATTTTCTCATCATTTTCTATTACTTGCTCACGTTTTCTTTTCATTGTCTTGAAATTTGAATCTTTAGGCATGGGTACGGACGATGGCAAGCCATTGTTGATGACAAAGAGTTGGGGATCCAAGAGCTTATCTGCAAAGAATTGAACTTCCCTCACGTAAGTTTGTCTGCTGCTGAACAAGCTGGCTTGCAGGGGCAGAATGGTAGTGGAAGCTCCAATCCGGGAGCACAGAATAACCAGAATCCGGGAATTGGTATTACGGGGAACAATAATGCTTCTGCTGATGCGGGCCAAGTAAACTCAATGTTCTACTATCGGGACATGCAGAGAAGACTTGTTGAGTTCGTGAAAAAGCGAGTTCTGCTTCTGGAGAAGGCCTTGAATTATGAATATGCAGAGGATTATTATGTATGTTGTGTCCATATGCAGTGTCCCTACCACTTATTCACATCTCTTGTGCCGTGTTGTTCAACTTCTATTGGAATCTCTGGTTGCAGGGACTTGGTGGCTCATCATCTATGCCTAGTGAAGAACCAGAAGCTGAAGCAAAGGTCACTGACACAGTGGGAGCGAGCTTTATTGATGTCGACGATGAAATGCTCCATAGACTTCCTAAGACTGAGCCTATCAGTAAGTTCCATCACAAGTTTCTCTAGTTGGTCAGTTGATTTTGTTCTAACGATGTACTCTTAATCCTGGTCAGCTTCAGAAGAAATTATGGCGGCTGCTGTTGACAACAAGCAAGAGCGGGTTGAAGTAGCTCAATTTTATAACAAGGTAAGCTTCGTTTTTGTTCTTTGGTGGAAGGCTAATGTCTAAAAACCAGTACTACACTAATCTCTCTGTACTCATCCAGATGTGCAAAGAGTTAGATGAGAACGCTCGTGAATCAGTTCAAGCATATGTAAACAACCAACCGTCTAGTGTTAAGCTGAGTGAGAGCTTCCGTTCACTCGAATCTATCAGTTGTAACATTAGCAGGATCTTTTCGGCTCCATCTGATCAATCCAAGTCACATGAAGACACCAAGCCAAACCTAAACAATGTTGACATGAAGGACTCGGTTGAAGAAACAAAACCGTTAAGGGGAAGCGTCGATCTGAATGCGTTGGAGGGAGAGGAGAACATTGCAGAAGCTAGTGGAAGTGTTGATGTGAAAATGGAAGAAGCCAAAGAAGAGAAGCTATAATTGTCTTTGATTACAAACTGGTAAATTATCTATAAGATTCAAGACTAAAGGAAGTTCATGAAGTAGGAACCGTTGTTACTGTTATATTACTTTTTTTGTTATAAATTATGATGTATTATGGACTTGTTCCTTTTGTAAGAATTTTATTTCTCAGCTCTATTTTCTACAATATTTAATAGGATCTTTTTGTGTTGTTGCTTTTCTAGTTTCTATTTTCTTTTGTTTGTGCAGTTTTTCGTTTTAATAGCTTTGTGTTTTCAGATAGTAGATCTAGATCTAGATCGTTAAAACTGAGTTTGGTGGCTTAGTCTGTGGCGTTTGTGTTCTTGCCTCCGTCGCTCCTTCTGGGCCTTGTGGTTGTGTTCAGCTTCGCCTAGTCTAAGCTTTCTGGTTCTGTGGCTTCGATTTCAGGGATTTCCCTCGATTCAGGCTCAGATCCTTCAAGCTCAGCATTTTGTTTTTGGTTGCTTCTGGAGGCGTAGAAGCCGAGACCTGGAGGAGTGCTTTTCCTTGAAATTGGAAGCAACGGTTTGGTTATTGGGGTGACTCTCTCTTTTTCTGCTTCTTTGCAGAGATTCTCCGGCTCGTTTCTAAGGATCTGGAGTTTCGGCTCATTTGACATCAAGTCGTTGGGAGTCGCAAGGCAAACCAGTGTTCCCTCACCTCGTCTTCCTGGTTGTTTCCAAGCGGTTCTACTCGTGGCTCCTAAAGGTTTTGGAGCATTTAATCGAGTTCTGGCTTTGGTCTTCCTTAATAAAGTTCGACTTTGGATGTTTCTCTCCTTCTTTTCCTCCTCTTCTCGGTTTTTCTTCTGCTTCTAGGGTGTTTTGTTGTTAAGGTTTGGATCTATTATCTGTATTACTCTGGCTATCTGTCTTACTTCTCTTTTATTCTCCGGGGATTTATATGTTTTCCACCGGCTGCTGGCTCCAAAAAACGATCTTTCTTCCGTCTAAACTCCTGGCTTAGTTTCAGAGGTTGTGTAATATGTGGTTTCATATTTCAATATATATTTTCAGATGGAAAAAAAAAAAAAAAGAACATTTAGGCTAACTTTTTATATTATTAATGTGTTATTATTTTAAAAAGTTATTTTGTTCTGGCTCCAAAGTTTCAAAGTAATGAAATGATAGTTTCTCACTTTAGGGCCAAAATTGAATACAGAAAATAGAAGTATGTTTCTTAACAATGTAGGTGATTGGTTTGGTTAAGTCCGGTTAGCTGAACTTACTTTTATCAAAACCTAAATATCATCTCATAATGACCAAATCTGATATATAATTCATATTCAATCCTCAAAACAGGACTGGCTAAATATGTACATATAATACCAACTTGGCTTGGCTTTTATATAGTGGTGGGCTCTAGTGGTGTGTACAATGGAATCTCTGTTGCTTTTTTCGTCATCATCACTTTATTTGGAATAATAATTAACCTTTTTGTTTTTTTTTTTAACTTATATCCTTTAATTTATGGATATATCATACATATATGTTTTTATATAATTCATAGTTTTGTCATCTCTATATAGGCTTTTTTTTGTGTAAGGTATCTATGACCTGTTTCTTCATAGAATCATAGGCTAGTTAGTGATAAAATTTTGGTTCTTTTTACCATATACAAAAAACTGCAGAGCAAAACAAAAGAGAACACATTAAAATAAGTAAAAACAAATTATTTATGAATTCTTTTTTATTATTATTTCTTTATAGTCCTAAATTTCTAGAACCAGTGGGAAAGTAAAAAAAAAAAAAAATAGTTTACAGTTTCATTACAGAGAAAAAAAAGATGAGAAAGAAAAAAAGAGAAAAAAAAACAATCACAAGATGGATTTTGATTTATGTCTAAAAATGTAGATCATATGCATGTTCTGAGTGAGCTAAAGCCTCCATATCCCAAATCTCCTCCAGACAAATCTCCTTGGCTCTGTTCCTGTTAATATCACAATGAAACCAAAACATTCACTCTCAAAGATCATCATAATAATCTTCAAATCTTGGCAAAAGCTTAATAATCTCACACCTGTTTCATTGTGGAGTTGACAATATCATCTAAGGAACCAGCTTCTGCACCCATGAATCCACTCTGTAACTTCTGCTGCCCCACGATGAATCCTTCCTTCGGGTTGCTACTCAACATAGCATCCGTGGTTGGACCGTAATTCCCTGATTGCCTCGTCTGCAATGAATCATAATAGCCTCCTCCAGGTTGTGCATTTGCATTTGAATCGAAGGTTGGCCTCAATGTACTGGCAGAGTCACAGAATGGGATAGAATAGCTTGATGGGGCATTGTGTGTGTTCCATTCCAAAGAGTCGGGTTTAGAATGCGGTAATGGAGAGACATCGAACTGATGATGGATGATGCTATTACTGTTTTGAGCAGGAGGAGGAGGAGGAGGAGGAGGAAGAGTCGACGAGGATACAGCGTTTGACCAATGTTCCAAACGTTTATTGATCTGGTGTCCCGGGAAGCCTGAAGGTGATGCTTGCGGGTGACCTTCTAGAACCAATAGATTGTTATTACGAGCACCGATGAGAGAGCTTTGTTGTGTAGAGAAGCTAGAGAAAGCCATTGTGGTGAGAGAGCTCTTGTTGTTATTGTTCATGTTTCGGATGTTGTTGTTGTTGTTTGGCTGAAGCTGATCGAACTCTAAAGGCATTGGCAACCCTTGAAGTATGTTTCCTCCATCACTGTGGTTAAGAGGAAGTGATGAGACATGGTGAAACTTTCCAAGATCGGTTTGGTTTTGCAAGAACATTCCAGAAGAAGGAGAAGAAGAAAGGCTGCGGACACCTATCCCTGAAGGAGAATTGAGTCGGCCAAGAATCCCATTTGGAGGGAAAGGTCTCATCGCGGCAGCGCCACCACCATGGAACTGACCTGATCCAACAGGGATTGGACGGTGGTGGAAACCGTCGTGTCCATTGAGAGAAGAACTCATTTGCATGAAATGAAAGTCAGAGTTTGCCATAATAGCTTGTTGATTAGCCACACCACTGATCCTCTTCAAGTACAGACGAAATTTCTGCAGCCACAACACAAAAGGAATAAGCTTTCGACGTTTTAAGCTTCGGTTTAAGTAAAAGACATTAAAGATCCTTCGAAAACCTGAAGATGACTAGCCACATTTTCTCTAGTGAGCTTCTCAACATTCATCAGATCAAGAATCTTTTTAGGCATTGCCTCTGCAACAAAATTAGAATCAGCAAGAGAGTGTTTGATAACAACAATTCAAGTGAGATTAATATAGCTTACTCTCAAAGCCTAATTGGTTAACCGCTGCTACAAATTTCTTATGCAGCTCGACAGTCCAAACAACACGAGGCTTCTTTTGAGCTGATGAATCATCGTTATCATCTCTTTCCTCATCCTCTTCATCATTATACTGATCTTTACGTTTTCTATTCGCTCTCCCATTGTTCTGATCAGAGTTACCAACACCTTCATTGCCTGATCCATCTCTCTTTTCGCCGTTATTACTCCCACGGTTCTTGTCAAATCTGATTCTCACCACATGCTGCCATATGTTTTTCAGCTCCTCAATACGAACCGGTTTCAGTAGATAGTCACAAGCCCCATGAGTAACTCCTTTCATCACATACTTTGGATCGCTATGCGCAGATAACACTGCAGAGTTAACAAGAAGAAAAAAAAAACATCATAAAAACCAAAACCAAGAATCAAGAATCAAGTCTTAAAGATCAAAACTTTCCAAGAATCAAGTCTAAAGATCAAAACTTTTCATGTACAGTCTTTTGAGGAAAGATTAAAATTTCGGATTTAATAAAAATTTTTAAAAAATTAGTTGACTTACTTATGACAGGTAGGTCCATTTCAAGACCAACGAGTTCAAGCAGTTTGAAACCATCCATGTCAGGCATGTCAACATCGCTAATAACAAGATCAAACTTGTTCTTGTTCTCTCTCAATAACTCTAGAGCCTTTTGTGCTTGGTTCGTCGTTGTAACTGCAATAAAGTCTCAGTTTTTTAAGGCAAAATTGAATTCTCACAACAATGATCTCTCTGACACACATGTAGCAATGAAGATTGAGCAGATCAGAGCAAATAAAATTTTCAATCTTAACAAAATCTAAAATTGAATCCTGAAAAAATCGAATTATGATGTTGAAAGAGATCGAATCATAAGCTAAATTTTATTAAGATTTCTACATAGATAGCTTCAAAAGATTCCAAACAAACTATATAAGCAAGAGAAAAAAAAAAAAACAACTCAGATCAAGAAAATTGAATCCAAACTGAATCTAGAAAACTCATCAACAGATCCCACAAAACGAAATGGTCGATGCAAGTAAGCAGAGAGAGAGAAAGAGAGAAGAGAAGAGAGAGAGGAGAGAGAGAGAGAAGGAACCATGGTATTTGCAACGATGAAGCAAAGTTTCGAGGATACGAAGACAAGTCTGGTCATCGTCAACGGCAAGAACTCTCATTCCGACAGGAAACGGGTCCGAAGCCACAAAATCCTGTTCAACAGTCATCTTCTTCGACAGACCCAGAAATCAAAATTGAGTCTTTTCTGCTTCTTGCAAGTGTCTCGGAGAAAAAGTTTAAGAGAGAGAGAAAGTGGAAGTTTTTGATGTGCAGAAACGTCGACGAACGAAAAACGAGTTTTATTGGATTAAATACGACAGAAAATGAATGGGTCTAGAGAGAAGAGAGAGTGTATGATTTAGGAGTATAATATTAGATTTAGAGAGAGAGACAAAAGATTTAGAGCAAAGTTAAAAAAAAAAAAAAGAGTTTCTCTGGCAAGGGAGAAAAACGAATCTTGGTTATCTATCTATATATGGATACTCTGAAACTGTTTATGATCATCTTCAAGACTCGCAATCTACCTTTTTCTGCAAATTTTTAATTTTTTTTTATTACCATTTTTGGTTTCTACTTTCGAATTTTCCTAATCTTACTTTTTGCCATTAGAGAACAAAAAACAAACATTTTCCCGGGAGACTCGGAAAGAATCTTTGAAACATAACCAACAATAAACCAAACCCAAAATAAATCCAAGTTACACGAAATAAGCAAACTGAACCGAAAATTTAAACCTAAACTAAACCGAAAACAAGTGGAAGTGATTATTTTGATTTTTGAGGAATCGGATTGGTAACAGAAAACGATATTTTTAGCGGTAAGATATAGAGATACAATTAGAATCGTTAAACAAATAGTTAAGATTTTTTTTCCGCTAGTATTGATTAAACGAATAATACGATATATCAGAATTCTTTTTAGGTTTATCTAAACTCACTTGTAGGACTATAATAAAAACCATATATTGTAAAACACTTTAAAAAAAACAAATTATTCTAACTTGTGTGCAGTATAATTGTGTTAGAAAGGGTAAGAAATTAGGTGTCATTTGAAAGGGGTAATTAAAAGATAAATCGTTAGAGATGGGAATGTCTTTTAAGTAGAAGATTTGGTTTACTATAATTTATATCGCATCATTATTCTGGAGATTACATTTGATTCTGGTTTAATCTAGTACTAGTATTGTCCAACGGTTACACGAACAAACAAAATTTAATTGTTTCCATAATTTCAATCATTGTTAAATACTTTCCATAGCATTTGTTTCAAATTATCAACGGGGCATTGGATTAATGGTTTAAGCACATAAATTAGATTTGTTGTGTTTTTGATTCGATTCTTATTGAGAGGAATGCTTTACGCCATGTTTCGGTACCAGCGTCCGGGCCTAGAGTAAAATTAAGATCAAAAAGATTTGTACCCATCTTAATTAAAAAAAAAAAAAAATTATTGTTTTAAATTTTTTAACTGATTTTTTTTTGCTAAAATTTTTTTAAGTGATTTCTAAAGAGTAATACCAGTGGTGTAATATTTTGGATTTTTAAAGATGGTGGTGTAAAAGAATAATTAAAATCACTAATTTTGATTATTTATATCATTATGTAAATTTCGTTTTTTGAAATAAAATACTTTGCATCAGAATCGGTTCTGAACCCGAAATCAGATTTTAAATATTCCAATTTAAAAAATAATATTTTGTACCAAAGGAGATTTGAATCAGGAACACAAAGGAACCAATCTTTTTGTATCACTACGCCACCACATATTTGGTATAATTTTTTTGTTTATAAAGACATTTGACTTTCGTGGCTATTTACAAATACCGTGAACTTGTTTCATTGATTTTTATTGATGTGTGTGTTGTGATAAAAAAAAGAAGAAAAGTCTTTTAATTTAATTTCATAGTAGATGATAGTATAATTTTTTTCAACTACCGGTTGCTAAATGAAAATGAGATCTATATACCGAAATGATCTGAAAGAAGTATATGTAGAAAACTCATTACAAATCAATATGAAAATTTATTATTTTGATATAAACGTCATTTTAATATTTTTCATATGTTTTATATTTTATTGTTATCCAAACTTTTTATTTAGTTGAAGTTTAGTTATTGACAAAAAAAATACCAAAAAAAAAAAAAAATTAATTAAAAATGATTAATGACTGTATAAACTAACTAAAACTGTCTAAGATCACCTAATGCCGAATAACTACACTTAATAACGATGTTAAAAAAAAAACTCCACTTAATAACAAAATCGTTTAATTCTAATTTATAAGAGACAATTATTTTTATTTGTTTTAAATCAGAATGAATTCGATCTTCAGCCTTGATCCAATTTTGGATCTAAAATCAGTCTTTAATCTATTTTCTTTGAAAATATCATTCCTCCCAACAGAATTCGAATTAGGACGAACCATGCATTTAAAACCACTCCCAATAGATCATAGCTTTTGTAAGAAACAATTGCCATGATCTATTGTTGTTTAGCGTCTAAATGCTGTCTAGACCTTTTTTTTACAACACTGATAGAAACGTAAATAGATTCTTTTGAAGTATGGTTTCAAGTACTAACTTTCGAGTTTCGACACATATATTCCGAAAGTATATACTGTGAAATTGTTTTGGAATGGTTGACCAAAAAACGTTTTGGATTAAAAACAAGTGGCAGGCTTTAAGAGAGAGCATGCTCGAGGTTGGGAAGTGCGTTACACGCGTGAGCGTGCGTGCATTCAACACTCTCTCTTTCGTACACTTACAGACTGAAATGGCTTCTTAAAATTATTTAATACTTAATAACTAAATTAAAATTCGATGCTAAATTTTAAATCAACGACGATATTTCTAGTTTAAGTAAAGGGAATCTGAAAAAAGCAACATAACCTTTGACATTTGATTTTTCTTTTTCTTTTTTATTTTTTCTTTTGTCATCGAATTCTTTTAACTTAAAAGTTTTCATTTTTAAGGTTAATGTAGCCTAAATGAACATATAAAGATTCTTGAACTTTGGACTGTCTTTTGTTTCAAAAATTGTGGATAAAAATGATTCAGACTATATAAGTAAATAAATTGATAGATTATCTCCAAGTGAATCAAATTGATTATCTCCAATATCTCACATAAAATTGCCACTAAATTAGTTTTATGATTTTCTTTCAGTTTTGACTTTAGTTAGGAAATATTCAAAATAACTCATAACTAACGAATTCCTATTTATTTACAACATCACGCTTCCAAAATGGAAGTATAAACTTAATTTTTTTTTTTTTTTTTTCAAAATGGAAACACAAATTTCCATCGCGCTTCCAAAGTGATTATCTTTTTGGATAATATTTATCACTATTTCATGAATTGGATTTGAGTGGTTTAGATTGGAGGTCACATTTCGTTTCTTTTAATTTTAATCAAAAATGTTTATCTTTCGATTAAATCATATACTTGGGTGATGGGACATGCCCTTATGGTGGACATAAAAAGTGCATACTTTTTACCACTCTAGGCTTATAAGATTTGAACAAATAGCTTTTGATTAATTTTTTTTTGTATCCTTATCACATTCATCATGTGATTCATCATCCACTATCATTGTAACCTTTTAAGTATCCCGCTCTCCAAAGTTGTCCGACTTCACCCACCAATTTATAACACGAAAGTAACAATTCATTATATAACAATTTCTTTTCTTCTTCTTTTCTTTTTTGTTTTTGACAAAAGAAAACTCTTATGCAAAATCCTTATCATATATATCCTTACTATTAGTCTATAACTATTATCAAGCATACTAATATACTTCTTTTTTTTTGACATCAAAACCCATTTTATTAAGTTTTCGGGAAAAGACTCTCGTCAAGAAAAAACCAATCGGAAACCGACGAACTTACATGAGTAAACAAAAGGCCACAAGCTCTCGCTTGTTTAGTAAGTAAGTCCGCACGGGTATTAGAAACGTGAGGTACATGAGAAATACTGAAAAAGGGGAAAAAGTCCTAAAGGAAACGAAATCTCTGAGATGTGCCGCAAAAGAGGGCCAATCCTTGGAACTCTCCAATATGGAGACTAAGTCGCTACTATCAGTGGCGAAACGGACGCCAGGAAAAGAAGCTGTTATCAAACAACGCATAGCCTAGATGAGAGAATCAATGTCTTGAAAAGAAGTTCTTCGAGAGCCTTTCAACCCTAGGAGACGAACCCTTTTGTCTTTATCACAACCCAACCGTGCCCACTCATAGCTTCGTCCGCGTGCCATGAGCCATCCAGAAAGCAAAGAGGCAAAAGCTCGGGTGTATCCACCTGCGAGCTCGAACTCCTTCCCAACGTTTCTTGCGAGACAGGGGCTGGGGGATCATCTCTTGAGAGCGCACGCCTCCACGAGTCTTCTTCTTGTAATGCGTGGCTTAGCATACTAATATACTTTGTGTATAGTGTATGCATGCATGTATGTACATATGCATGCGTGTTTGTTTGTAATATGCATAATTTACCCCCCAAAAAAGTAATATACATTAATGCATACATGTATGTATGTATGTATATAGGTAGGTAGGTATGCATGCATATGTATGGGTCGAATTAAATTGCATAAAACATCATGTTTATCAATCATATAGTCCACTAACATATGCTAATTAAATTAATGTTATTGTTGTATATTTATTCAATGGTACACTAAAGTAAGTGGATTTAGAAGTCTTGACAATATATATAAACTTAAATTGAGAAGTTGGCCAGCAATGAAAAAAAAGATGATCTCTTTGTGTTGGGTCCCATCCACATTCCCAGCCTTCGAGTTTGGTGGATGCAAAATAAGATCCCAATGATTTCTGTTAATATTATTCACAATTTTATTTTATGTTGATAAATTGAACTTAATTATATTTTATTTGACTGTATGTATAATTCCTTGCCTTGACTACCTCATTTGTTTAGCTAAAGCCTAGAATCGTCTAGTTTAGTGATAACAAGTTTTTATTTTACATAGTGAAAGAACAACGATACTAACAAAGACTACAAATCCCAATTGTAATAAAATTTTTACACCAATATCTCTCCACATATCAGTATTAAGGAACAAGTATTTGGAAAATTTCTATGCAGAGAATCAAAAAAGAAGTATATAGAGAAAGCCAGAAACAAAAAGGCCAACATCTAATGCAAATAGTTTTAGCAAAAAAAAAAAAAATCTAATGCAAATATATAGTCAAACAAATTTTTTTTTTTTTGTAAACGAAGTCAAACAAATTATGATCTTTAGATATATGGAAAACAAATGGTTTAGTAATTGGATGTCACTTGCCATCCGCTACTCACATTTTAGATTATTTTTGTCATTAGATGAAGATTTTTAAATACACGAAAAAGAGAACATGACATAACAACGAAAATTCGATAATATTTAAGAAAATAATTGGGGAAAAATAGCTTAGAAAACATTTAAAGTTATGATATTAATTTATAGCCACAAAGGGAGAAGAAAAATGCAAAATATTACTAAATTTAGCGAATCTTGTCTCCCACAAGGGCTAACCTCAATACTCAATAATATGCTTTCTGTTCGGTTGCTTCCTAATCGTTTCCTATCTTTATTTTTCTCCTAAAAGATGTAATGTACTATTATTTATTTATCATAAAGGTGATATGTATTAATTATTCTGAACTCTTGTGCTTGACACGTCATGTTATAATATTTATAAGATGTATATACAGTTAACCAGTTTGTAATCTAGTTGTAGACTAAAGAACAATAGGGTAAGGTTATGATGACCTATAGATGAAGTGATGACTATGATTAGTTCATCAAGAGCTCTATTAAATTTGACAAATAGATACGGTTAGAATCATAATGGAACAGTAAAACAAACGAAATAAATATGACTAGTATAACAAACATTCAAACCAATTTGTGCGAAACGAATATAACAAAAGTTAGCTAGTTATCATAATAAAAATATAGTGCAGTTATAATAATTATCGAACCTTTGACTAATTTTTGTTAATATTTCTACTAGTTTTTTTTCCTTGAATAGAATTATATTAACCGATAAAGTCAACTTATACAATTTTAAAAAATGTTTTTGAATTCTTTATAAATAATAGTAGTAAACAGAAGTATCTAGCACACCACACTTGCTGTGTTTGACCATTATATATTTTGTACTCTAAAGATACAAATTTGTTTTGTTGGTTTATTGACTCTGGAGAACTATCTTAACAAAATCAGAAAACGCCTGATATGTGGAGGAGCAAAATCTTATTGATACTTAATCGCGTTGCGGAATTTTCATATTGGCATATTGTGATTAGAAAGATAGTAACATAGATTTAAGACGACGACCAAAAACTAAGAATTTTTTACAAAGTAAGAGAAAGATAAATGTATGTTATTTAGAGTTTGCACCAAAAGAGACATAATATTCATGTTTGTTAACATGGTGATTGGTTATGATTTTTATAGTGGACTACTGATGTAAAATAAATATGGATGTGATTTTTTTAAAAAGTATAGCTGTGAGTTTTTTAAAAAATAGCATGAACGTAAAACAAAAACTTTAAATTTAACTTGAGAATTTAGAAACCTACCAAGTTGTTTTTTGTTTATTGGCACTTCCAAAGGTTGTGAACCCTTTATAGTTTTATAAATTTAACTAAAAACAAAATTAGAAAACGTGAGTAATCTTAGAAGAGTGAAAGTGTAATTAGTTAAAAATAAACTATAAAAAATATTTAAAAGCCTATAATTTTAACAGTCATTCTCTGATCGGTATAAAAGTTTTAAGGCCGTAGATTTTCAGAAAACTTTTTTTTTTGTCAACTGGATTTTAAATATTAGAACTTGTTATGGAACCAAACAAGAAACAAAAACCCAAACAAAAGAAACTAAGCCGGCAAACAAAGTAAAAGTCTCCAGAGATAATGCCGGAGAAAAACATGATTTTTCCGGATTCTAAACCCTATACAAGAGAAACGAAAAACACTAAGATTACAAAGTATAAATTTTAAAGCCGAAATAAAAAAAAAGCGAAACCTTAAATTAACAACAGAAGCAAAATGACTTAAACATAGGAATGAGATTCACCAAGGATGTCCACGGCCAACCCAACGATAACATCTATCTTCTTCTATCATGATGAGCGATAACCTCTCAAAACCAAAAATCCAAGACTTCGTAACCCGACAAGCAAAAACCACTAAATGAACCTCAAAGAGATTTTCGGAAAGCTTTATTCTTTATCTTTGTTATTATGTTCAGTTTTATTTCCGAAAAGAAAAAAAAAACTTTTATATTGCATGATTTCGTATTAATTCAAAATTTTATGTATTCTCAGTACAATCAATGGGCTTTTGATGCCAATAACAGCTACACTTTGGGCCTCTGCTATTGAACTCTACAACCATATATATGTGCCGCACGAGCAAATGCAAATCTAGGTCTCGGCGTTCGGATACCCGTTCGGGTTCGGTTCGGATAATTCGGATTTTCAGATATTCGGATTTAGGGATATACAACCCGTTCGGGTATCCATAACATCAAAAAAAAAAAAAAAATGGTTAAATTTGAATAAAATTTGGTTAAATTTTGATAATTACAACAAAGTATTTTTGGATATTTCATTTTTTTGGTATTTCGATTATTTTTGTATTAAAATAACTCACTTTATAATTATAATTTTGGATATTATGACTTATTATAAATCTAAATATAATTAATATTTTTAAAATATAATTATATTTCGGATATTTCGGATACCCATTCGGGTTTTGGTTAGGTTCGGATTCGGGTTCGGTTTTTCAGATACATGAGTTAAGATGCATTCGGATATTTTGTTGGTTCGGATTCGGATTTGGTATTATTTTTTCGGATCGGGTTCGGTTCGGATTTTCGGGTTTGGATAAAACGCCCACCCCTAAGCAAATCTATCCGTCGTATGCGTAGCTCATTGTCGAGTGTTTTAGAATTTGGGTTTAGGTAGCTAAGTAATGATTTTATTGGAAGATTGATTTGTGTTGTGGACGGTTTTATTTATTTATTTTGGAAGTTCTGGATGCCTATACATTTCTCAAAGTTTAGACCCAGCTTTTAATAAATTATCTCTTTCAACGAAAATTGAACTTATGTCCTTCTAAGAGTGTCTCTATCGGGAAGATCTCAATAGAGTTCTCTATAATTAAAAAAAAATAAAAAAAGTATATATATATATAAGTAAAAAAGAGAGTGAAAATCGGTTTTGAAGTGACAACTTCTCAACATTTTTTTTAGAACTCTATGTGACATGTGTCTTAATATAATTGCTTTACTTTTCTATATTAATTTAAAATTTTAACAAAACAATAAATTCTATTAAAATAATATATTTGATAACTTTATAAAAGTTCTCACTGATAATGATGCTCTAAGTGTTTATGCTTTCATCTTACTTGGATTGAACTACTAGTCCAACACCACGTTGATTTTTAACAGATTATAAAAAATTATGAATGATATGGGATGGTTTTAGTTTTTTTTTTCCCAAATATCTTCTTATTTTATCGGTGATTTTCTAAAATATTTTAAAACTAATTTTCAATTATTTGAGAGAAAAATTGGTAATGTTATTGAACTTTAAACTATTATTTGAGGATCACTTTTAAGAAAATATAATAGTTCAAACTGAAATAACATTACCAATTTGAACTATTATTTGAACTATTATTCATATAAGGTTCAATACCCACACATAAAATTTGATAACGTTTATTCAAAAAAAATTACTAATTTTGTCAAAAAAGAAAAAAAAAGTTTATCAATTGGCTTAGGTCTAGATAAGAACCTAGTTTGTTATTAAAAAGATGGATATAAATATCACCTCACCGCTCACATGATGGAACAACAAAAAAAAAAAAAAATTGAATGTATTTTATTCTTTCAAAGTTTTGATTTTTTTTTTTGTCGTCTGGAATTTTTATTAAACATTTGGTTTACACAAAACCAGCTGACACAAACGGTCCCCGGAGACAAAGCCGCGGAAAACAAGAATTTTCCGGAGACAAAGCCTTAACAAAAGGAAGCTGTCAACACAACCTAGAGAGCAAAGCGAAAAGCAATAGAAAGACAAATACATTAGACCTACACATCTTCTATACTCCCAGAGAACCTTGATAACAATATTTATCGAGGATGTTTAACAAACAATCCAACGATAAATGAAACCTCCTATAGCGAAGCAAGACTACCTTTCAAATTAAGATTTCTAGGCCTTATAATCCGACAAGAATGCTTCAAGGATAGGACCTCAAACGGAACTTCTGAATGCGGCGATGTCTGTAAAGATTTTTAAACGCCTTGATAGAAACCTGTTGTAAAGATCAGATTCGATTAAATATGTAACGTAGAGACACGGAGCATAAACAAATCATGCCGAAAGAAGCCGATCTCAGAAGACGGAGAGAAGCAACTGATCAAACCCGGCGAGATCAATAAAGGACTCCAAGAAGCATAGAAGACGACTGAAGGAGCAAAATGAACAAGCCAACAACGACTTCAAAGCTTTCCTCGCCCAAGAAAGAAGAAAACCCAAACGAGAAACTAAAAAGTAGCGGAGCCAATCCAGAGAACAAATTGAAGAAAAGACCTAAACAATACTAAGAAAAGGCAAACGGAGATAGAAGTCGGCACAAAGCCAGACCTCACTCAGATGAAAAAGGCCGAACATATCAAACCCTGATGCAACCGAACACCACCGCCTCATCAAAGCAAGCCGAAGCCAAAAACACGGACAACCAACAAACGAAGCTAGATCCATCTGCAGAACTCGGTCGAGAAACCAACGAAATCGTTGATCCAAGCCCAATCTGCCTTTGAATCCATCCCGACACCAGAACCGCCGTGAATCACACCTCCGAACAAGGATCTACTTCTTCAACTCCGACCAGAAGATGCCCCACTGCTGCGGATTCAAAAACCAGACAAAAGCTATGAAGAAAATTAAAAGAGATGACCGACGCTGGCGCTAGGAGAGTTACCGAACGCCACTCATAAGCTTGGCCTGAATTTTCCTGAGTTTGCCTTTTTAATCGCCTAGGATTTTTCGAGAAGGGGAAAGTTTTTCAAAAGTTTTGATAAGGATCGAGATTATACATTATTAAAATATGCAATATTTGAATATCTAATTTCAAATTTAAGAGTATGCAATATATCAAAATAAATCTAAATCATCGATCATATAGGACATACGATCAAAATAAATTGTATAGGATATATTGGATCGATGATTTAGATTTTTTTTTTTTTTTGACAATATATCATCGATGATTTAGATTTTTCTGATATATTGCCAAAAAACAAAAATTTAAATCAACGATCGAATATGTCCTATTGAGTTTTTTTTTCAACATACCCTATTGAGTTTATCCTGTGCTATACAGCAACTTTTCGTAATTATAGCAAATGACTTTACTATATACTTGGTATTTGGGAAAATGACATTGGGAAAAATAGTACCCGATTTGTATAGGATTTTTGGAAGCCTTTCTCTCGATGTTACCCATGCCTCCTAACATCCACCGCACGATGGGATTTCTTGCTGGATGTCTTGCCGCAAATCTTGTAGAAACCGATTTTCTACAAATAGGATAAACTAAAAATTGTAAAGAATTACATAGAATTGGATCAGAAAAATACAACTTATACAATAAACGATATTGGAATTAGGAATGAAATTTGCGAGACAAATCTCTTTACTTTTGAAAATGCTCCATAGTGTGATGGTTCAATGGTGCTTTGAATCTCAAGATACAACTTTAACTATTGTGTGTGGAAAAACATAGAAGAGGAAGATATATAGATTTTCCGGATGACATACTCTAAACGAGAGAGATCAAGAGACTCTTGAGTAGTCTCTGATATTTTAAGGCCCAATTAAACTGCAATTAATCAAAGTAATAAAAAGATCTATCAAGCTGTTATGGAATTGAGATTCAATTGGTTGACCGAATTAAATCTATAGTGATAAGGTACATCATTAAAATCGGACGCAAAAAGTATAGTAAATTAGGCTTAAAGCCTATCTACCCAAAACTAAACCCAAGTTCAAGCACGATTCGGTTTAATGGCGCGTGTATATGGTTTAAAGGTTATACACGCGCCAAACCAAATCGTGCTTGGACTTGGGCTTAGTTTATCATGTGCTTGGACTTAAGCTTAGTTTAAATCGTGTATCTATTAGAATATTCATATATCCTGTGCACGATTCGGTTTTAGCCAAGAGCTAAACTCACTCCCTTATATTAAACTCACTCCCTTATATACTAGTAAGTTTTATTTTTGAAATTTACTTTAGAACAAATAACAAATGTCCTATTTTAACCTTTTCATATAATCCACTTTGGACTTCTATTTCTCATTCAAACTAACTTCTTTTTTTGATATATGAATATTCTACTAGATAATGTTCACGAACGAATTCATCGATTTAATAATCTAGCCATCCGGCGAATTCCTTCGCCGGAAACTTACCTAGAAAATTGCTAGCGCAACATGTCAAAAAACAATTCTAACAATCTCCACATTAATAAAAATGACTCTAAACATATGACGACTCAACATATGGACTTTTGAGAGTACAATAGAAAAATAAATGCATTTGAGTTGGTAGCATTTTTCAGCTTTGAACCACTCATAGTATGGAACTATCAAATCCTTCCACCATAAGTCTAGCCTTATACTTCTCTATTGAGCCATCTGTTTTCAATTTTATTGTGAAAATTCAAATACACCCTATGCTTTAAACTAGGCCTGGGATTAAAACCCGAACCGATTTTTCCGAACTGAACCGAACCGAGGTTTGAGGAAATCGATTTGGGTTCGGTTATTTGATGAGAACCGATCGGAAAGAATATAAATTGAGTTCGGTTATCTCCTCGGTTCGGTTCGGTTCTAGGTAACCGAACGGTTACCCGAAAAATCTAACCCTACCTCAGTCGTAGCCGTCGTCCTTGTCTTCACCGTCTCTTCATGAGCCGCCGTCATCTTCATCGACCACCGTCATCGTCTTCACCATCCTTATCGTCGAGATATGTGTTGTTGAGCCGCCGCCATCGTCCATCACTTTAACCTAATGCAGTGTCTCGAGTTTAAGGGAGATATATACATTTGTATGTATACATTAAAAAAAAAAAAGCCCAAGCAAAATGGCCATTTATTTCAAAAATCGTTTCTGAGTTTGGGCTTTTAATAAGTAGTGGCCCAAATTGTTTTTTTCTTCTTGTAATTAATCAAACCGAAAACCGAATTAAACCGAACTAACCGAGCTTATCCGAATTTTAACCAAAAACCGAAAATTTCGGTTAATTTCGGAAATAAAATCAATAACCGAACTAACCGAGAACCGAACCAAACCGAACCAAATATTTTTTCGGTTAAATTCGGTAACAATTTTCAAAAACCGGAAAACCGAAATACTCGAACCGTTTGAACCGAAAAAACCGAAATCGCACCCCTACTTTAAACCTTTGTGGAAAATCAACTATTTCCAATATATGATTTTGTATAATAGAGTCGATCTCACTATTGATTGATTCCTTCCAATAAGGTACGTCTGGTGAAGACATGATTTCTCTTAATGTTTTTGGCATATTCTCTATAAGAAAATGCGTCATGAAATTATGACCAAATTTTTTTTTTAAGAGCTCTTTTGTTTCGTCTAAGTTTATTTGTTTTTGGAAAAATTAAATTAAAACCGTTTAACACCTCCAATTGATAAATCAAAATTTTATATAGAAAATAACATATTATGTAAAAAATTTGCATTCCGCAACAATTAAGAGATAAAAATTTAATACGTCAGAAACGTGTTTTAATCCATTCTGTTCATCGGAGAAAAAGAAAATTTATTGTCATTTTTTTTATAATTATCATCATAGTTAATGTCTTTTACTAGATTTTTTATAATAGACATTGTATATGATATAATCTAGTTTTATGGTAAAAATAGTCTAGTAAAATGACATATTAACAAGTTTTTTTTATAGATATTTTACGAAATAAAAATAGTAAACACAAATTTTATAAATAATTTTCCTAATTAAAAAAAAACAGCAAATCTTCTTATAATTTTGAAATTTATTACCATTTTACCAAAACGACCAGAAAATAAATGCAAATGGACTGGTGGTCACTGAAAATAGATAAAATCACAAAAATATCTTACTGCATTTAAAATCAAATACCAGATTCAGTGAATTAACAGAAACGGATGGTAAAGTTCGAAGAGACAAAGAGGCTAAAGAAACAGAACACAATTAGCTCTTTTTGCTTTTGCAATAGACCACCCACTTTCCCAGGAAGCTTCAAAATTAGTTGGAGGAAGAAGAAGATGAAACGACGAAGAATCCTTTGAAAAGTTCTCATCTTTTTAAATTCCCGATCTACCCTTTTCAGTTCCTTCAATTTTCACCTTCGTACCCTCCGAAATCTCCGGTTTTTTTCCGATCGGTGTTCTTGTTTTGTGATGTATTGAGCCGGAGAGATGTTGTGCTGGGGCGGTTCGGCTAGGCGGAAGGAGAAATCCGGTTCGGTTCCGGTTTATCTGAATGTCTACGATCTAACTCCTATGAATGCTTATGGTTATTGGCTTGGACTCGGTGTTTTTCATTCTGGTGTTGAAGGTGAGTTTCGATGATTATGTTTTTTTTCTCAATTTCAATTTTCTGGGTTTGGCTTTTTCTGTTCGAATCTATGTACTTGTTTGGTTGCTTAGAAAGTGACTTTGGACCGATTAGAATTTTGGTTATTTGAAACTAGATTTGTTGAGAATTTTGATAGGGTTAAAGTGAAATTGACTTTGTTTCTCCTGCGAATTGACCATAGTCAAAAACCCATATACCAAAATCTCAAATTTGATTTTTGATGATAAGAACATGATTTGATTCTTCATGGGTTCTTCAAATTGTGCAGATTGAGTAAATCGTTTTGTTGAGCTGCAAAAACCAATGTTTCTTTGAGCATTGTGATTTGTTGACACTGAGTTTAGGGGTTTTAACGAAAACTTCAAAACCTGTTGTGTAAATTAGTCTGTTTGGTTGATGGAGAAACTGGTTTTTAGATGTTGTATTGCTTCAATTGATCGATAATGTAACCAGAGAAACTAGTTTGTAATGGACTCATTGTTGGTTTCATCTAATCTTTGTAGTTCATGGAGTTGAATATGCATTTGGAGCACATGAATCTTCAAGCACAGGTATCTTTGAAGTGGAGCCAAAGAAGTGTCCCGGTTTCACCTTTAGGAAATCGATTCTTGTTGGTAAAACAGACATTAGTGCTAAAGAAGTCCGAGTCTTTATGGAGAAACTAGCTGAAGAGTATAAAGGAAACAAGTACCATCTCATCACAAGAAACTGCAACCATTTTTGCAATGAAGTTTGTATTAAACTTACTCAGAAACCGATCCCTAGATGGGTAAACCGGCTTGCTCGCTTAGGTAAAACCAAATCAAGTGAAGTATTGTACGTGTTTGGCAATAAGAATGATCATCAAGTATAAATAAAGGTTTTGTTTTTCTTTGTGAATTGTGTAGGGGTTCTCTGCAACTGCGTGTTACCACCTCGCTTGAACGAGACAAAAGTGAGAAGGGTAGGAAAAGGAGAGCTTTCAGAAGGAGAGAAGAAGAAACTTAGAAACCGATCTAGATCAGGTCCTTTACTTTCTTCTTCTTCGTCTTCTTCAACACCTGATAATCATCGTTCACACATTCGAGCAAAATCAGCTGGTAATCATCCATCTTCTTCTTCTTCGGGTTCTAAGAAAAATCAAAGACAGTGTGTGCCTACTGCACCTAGAGCTCAAGACAAGAAGTCGCCAAGCGTAAGCGTCAAGACTTGATTTCTTATCATCATTATTTGAAACATTTAATTATTGTTTTATGAAAAAGGACAAAAGAACAGAGGAAAATGCCAAGCAATGCATCAATCATATACATGGGCATGCTCGTGCTTTGTTCTAAAGTTATTATTATTGAACATACTTAAAAGTTCAAACCTTTTGGGTGTGTAGATCGATTTTCATTTGCTTATAGAAGAGAGAGGTTCTCAGTATGTACAAAAAGAAAATGAATCATATATTTTGTGTGTTTATCTCTCAACTGAATTTCTATGTTCTGAAATTCTACATTGACCTTCTTTGTGGTCATTTTTTTCGTTTTTTTTTTTGTATTCGAATGGATGACTAAAATGATAATGAACTGTGAAAAGTTGCCTGGTATTAAATTGTGCAAGTCAATTTTGTTTGTGTTATATGATTTTTTGTATTTTAGGGTGGAACTTGTGTCAGAACATAGTGAAGAACTACGGAAGGGAGTCTAGACCCGGGGCAAGATACTACCAATTACCAAACACTATAAAACATTGTCAATCTAACTAACCCGGCCCAAAATCCGTAAAGCCCATATATAAATGAGTTTATTACACACAAACACACTTTTCAAACTCATATTACACATTAACACACATTATAAAATATGAGGCACTTTGTTGTGTGCATTTACAATCATATCATTCTCTTCTCTTTACCGTCTCCCACATTTCTCTCTCTTCTCTCTCTCTTTTCTCTCTCTTCTCTCACTTCATGGAGATGAGAGCATGAAGGCTTTAACTTGTGTAAAAAAAACCAGAGAATAAGCAAACTTTGTCTCGATGTTGGAGATTAGTGGAATATTTGGTTTGGATAATGAAGATAAGATTGGTTGGAGCAAAATCAATTTCAAGCTTTTGGGGATAAACAAAGTTGGTTTGGAGATTACGTGTACTAATAATTGGAGATGATAAGCGCAATCTTTATCCGTTAGTTTTGATGAACACATATTCTCAGATCTTGATATATCGTAAACACGTCTCACATCTTGTCTTACTTTGTCCACGTTAATTTGTCCACACTAGTTTGTCAACGTGGACAATCTGACTACGTTTATTGAAAACATAAGAAATTGATTGAATGAAGTAAGGGTTGCACAAAAAGAAATTGATTGAATTAAGAAGAAATCTGTTTGATTTTTACATCTTTACTTTGAACCCTTTTATGTATTGGTTTGGAGATTGCTTGTACTAATAATTGTGAGCTTATTTGTTATTAACATTAAATATGTCCACAATATTTTGTCCATCAAAACCCGTCCACATTATCTTATCCATCAAAAACGAATGGACGATGTGCGTGATAATTATTAATTTTCAAATGATGTGCATGTAGTGATACGAATTACTGTCAAATAATCATTGTCCACATATAATTTCCAACTCTATTTGTCCATGAATATTTGTCTATGATGATTTTTTATTTGATTTTTTTTTTGATTATTGTCCATGCACAATTGTCCATATATCGTTGTCCATAAATCATTTGTCCATGAGAATGTGATATTTGTATATATTCTCAAAAATAGGTTTACCTAATAATTTGATTATTATAGGTAAAACATTGATGAGGACAAAAGAATTTCGAGCATTTATCTTTATGTTCCCTACATATTCATATATTATAGTTATGTACACATGGCTTCATCCACATGTACCATGTCTAGTTTATTCGTATCTAGAAAATATAGCAAAATGGGTATAGAACAAAAAAATTATAATTTATGTTACAAAACAAATATTTTCTGTTATAGCCAAAACGTGTAAAATAAGAAAAAAAAAACATATAAGAGAAAAGAGAGGAGAGAGGAGTGGAGGTTTCAGCCAAACAAAAAAATAGAAATAAAAAGTAAAAAAGAAGAGGGAAAGAGATGTAAAAGGGGCATAACCATATTAAAGAAAAATGAATAGGGAAAAAATGTCCAAAAAAACTAAAGTGTGTCTCAATGATATAACTTTTGCCAAAGTGTGTCTGAGTGTAAATCACTCTATATAAATCCGGCCCAAAATTTTTTTGGTTTATATTTCAAAGCACGAGTCTTGTCCAGACAAGGCTACAAAACTTTTTCGGGCTTTCTTTTAAAAAGAAATTTTTTGATAATTCATTAATCCATATCAAATTTTTTTTACGAATACATCTGAATTAAAATGCAAAAGTTAAAAATCGAGTATAGATCTTAAAAATAAAAAGTAGAACATTTCAAATCTATATGTTGGAGCTAGACTGTCATTGAAGTTAAGACATGCTATCAATATCATTGAAGTTATCAACATGTTTAGAACATCACCCGTTTTAACTCATCATAAGAGTATTTTTATGNTTAATCAACATAAAAGTTTTTTTTTTTCCTTAAAAAAAAAAAAAAAAAAAAAGAGAAGGAGAATCGGTTCTTATTTAAAAACGGATTCTAAACTCATTCACACTTTTTTTGCCACATGTTTTATTTATATTGGTCAAGTTATTATTACTTAAAATTTAATTAGATAACAAAATGGAGGTGCTCTAATATTGTTTATATGAGGCTTCTACTATTGCAATCTTTTTAATAAAAATTTATTACTAAACTATTGTTTTTTAAATATAAAATCATTTTATATTCTCATTTTTCAAAAATGATGTGTTTGCCATATGATTTAATCATATTAATATTACAAGCAAACCAAAATATTTAAAAAAACATAATTAAACAAATTTCAACGATCAATTTTATTTAGATTTGAGCTTTTCGGACCAGTCCGTACCCAGAAGAGCCCCTGTTTTTTTTCAAAGATTGGACTACTGGGCTGAGCTACGGACTTTCGCCCTAATTGACATGTCTATAAAACACACTCTAAAAATGCGGCAGAAGCTTAAAGCGAATCAACCTAAGACTAGGTATGGTGTGAGGATGCAAAAAAAAAACTAAAGGCTTGGCGTTAACCTTTAAGCGATCCATAATGGTGTCATCTTTTAAGATCTCATAAGCCATCAGAAGATCAAGGAAGATGGGAAAGAAGCATGCGACAAACCTGTTACTCGGAAGTTTATAGCTTGAGTTTTAACCCAAAATATGTAACGTTTTAGAGGCAATCATAAGACGCAAATAAATAAACAAAGACGATTCAAGTATCTCTTCCCTAGGAACAGAGAAGTCCATAACAAAACTGAGAGAGAAAATCCCAAGAAAAATAAGATGATTTCATCTATAAAGCACGAAGCTTTACAAGCACTTGGAGTAAGAGAAAAGAATTTGTCATATTCCGCAAGATTAAAGAAACCATCATGACAAGTATTGAATTCGGGAACGTGACCTTTAAGAGAAGGCGGACCAGCGAATAATTCTTTGGCGTGAATAATCTTGCATTTTGTTTGAAGACCACACCAGGCTTTTTTTTTAAGAATTCGCCAATTTGCCTTCCATGCCCCAAAAGTACGTTCAATCACTGAAGGCAAAGACGAATGTTGTTTATAATATCTCACTTGTACAATTAGGTGGCTCTACACTCCACTTTTGTAGGTGGTATCTTGTTTTCCAATACGGAGCTAAATAATCTTTCCTATTTTGTTATCCAGAATCAACAACAAAATAATTTCCTTCAAAAAGTTTTGGAAATAAGTCCACTAAAAGCAAAACTTGAGTTTAATGAATGCTAAAAAACAAAAGAAAAATAGTTCAAACAAAAAACCCCCAACTCAAATTTATCATCAGAATCTGATGAAGCTATCTTTTTTTTTTTGGTTGAAATCTGATGAAGCTATCTAGTTCTTCTTTTATGTGACCCTTTCTAGATATTTAATATTTTGCTGCTCATTTGGTAAAGTTATAAAAATCTAACGACCATTCTCATTTTCGGCCCGTCCAATACAACTGGCCATTATGATCTAGTGTAGACATCTTCAGCAACTCTTCATTGCATATATCACTATCAAATGGGTTAAAGGAATCAATTTTTTTCCGACCCATTGACCGAAACCTTACTTGGTTTTCTAGGGTATTTGTGATATGATCTCAATGATATGAATCATATGAGTTAGGTCTTTTCCGCGAAGATGATCTTGATTTGGTAGGTCTCTCCTGAGACTTGCTGAAAACATGTGTTTGTTGTGTCTTTTGATTGTCTTTATTCCTACGGATGGGTGGTGACATCTCTTCAAGTTCTTCTTCTTCAGGTTCAATATCTTGAGGCAATTGATTCGGTTCATCTTGGTGTTGCCAACCTTTACTTACCGATATTGTAACTTTGTTGTATAAAAAATCAAGGGGTGGAATATCAAGTAATATCAATTATAAATGAAAATATATTTGCAAGAAACTAAAAAAGTATTGTCACTATCTTATTAGAAATTACCTTAATTAGTTGATCCCACCAGTCATTGCTCATGTCTAGCTCTCCGAACTCATTGAATCCTAGCCGTGGCATTCCTTGTGACACGTTTATACTTTTAAACTTCTTAACACCAAAAAAAAAGAACTTTGAAATTTCTTTTGCAAGTCCAAAAAAAGAACTTTTAAATTTTGTCTTCCCATTTCACTAAAACATTTTACTTCACCGATATCTTTTATCTTTCTTGCCATTGGCTAACACTAGCAGCTTGTTGGGTTCGTAATCTCGATTACACATCAACATCATGAATCACGGAACAAACCAAGCACTAAAAAAAAACATAAACGACACCACGTTTAACGAGTTCCCTCCGAACCGGAGGTACATCTCGTGCGGTCCTCTCCCTTGCAAACATGAAACATCCACAATGAATCGATAAGCTTACAAGTGTTTTTCACCGAAGATTACACTCACATTACTCAGTTATAACCCTAGCCTGAGATACATGAAGACTGAAGGAAGAAGAAGAAGAATAAGAGGATGAGCCTAGATACACGAGACTCAAGAAGAAGAAGATAATTTATCCGCGAGATAAGATTTTTTCTCCAACGTAGGTTTTTTAGGGTTACGTCAAAATATGATCATGAATTTATAATAAACTATCAATGGCATATACAGAAAGTTAATCAAATAAATAAAGATAATAATGTATTTTTAGAATTTTAAGGGCTTGATCATGCTTTGGAAAATCTCTTGTTAAGAAATAAGAATATTAGACTATCGAACATTTAGAAATCCTCTATGCTCAATATCAAAACTGAATACAATTTTAGGCCAAAACGTCTTATTTATAATAAATCCTAAAACCCTAAAAATAAGGTTAGACTCTTCCAATCTAGGCTAGACTCTCTGTGGTTTTCCATAGTAAAGGACAATCACTTGAAAAGTAAGGTTTTGCAAGAGTTTCACCATTTTTGACAAATTACAACAACAACAAAAACTCGTTTTGTTTTTTTTTGAGAAACAACTCTGTGGAGGAAACAGAGGAAACGGATGGAGATGATGAGGAAGGAGAGGAGCAACAAAGTGCCTCATTGGTGGGTTCAAACGATAGTTCTGAAGGTAACAAGATGAAGTCCACAGAGGATGTGCCAGAAATAGAGGAAGCATCTGAACGCGACAACGATGATGTAAAAGAGAATGAGAAAATCAAGGAAGACTCAGAGCAACAGCGAGAGTTCAGTGCCAAAAACAGGCTGAGACAGAGAGTGACAAGGAACTCAGCTCTCTGCTAGTTTAAACGACACAACATCGTTAGTCTATTTTGGATGGTGGTGGAGAGACCAAGCTTTTGATTAGTTAGAGGGGGTTTAGGACTAGGGAGATGTTCTTTTTTTTCTGTTATATGATGGTGTACTACATTCCTAACAATGTAGATCTTACTTATCAACTCGTTTTGTTTTTCACAAGTAATGTGTGCGTTAACGTTTTTTTTATCAAGCGATTCCTAACACAAGTCCAATATTGTGTCAAACACACCCATTGTAATGCCAACAAACTTATGTGTTTAGGGTTTCTTAGCAAGTGTTTCATATAAATATATATATTTTTTTGGTTTTAATGTTAATTTTATACCAAAGAAAATAAAGATACAACCTAATAATAAGCTAATTAGAGCATTTCCAACCTCAGTCCAAATCTTACTTCAAAATAGAGTTTATAGTCAAATTCTCTCCAATCCAACTTCATATCTCACTCTAGAATGAATTAAAAAATAGGATTACTCCAAAAATTGAGTGAAAAATAGGTTTACTCCATTTTTTTAGTCATTACTCTATTTTGGAGTAAAAAATGGAGTAGAGTTGAAGTAAAATCCAACTCTATTTTGGAGTGACTCAAAAATAGAATAAAAAATGGAGAAATGAGTTGGAGATGGTCTTACAAAAGTTTACCTCGACCTACCTCATCTTACCTAACAAAAGTCGTGGACAAAAGATCAAGAGATGACTCAAAAAGAGTAGTTCATACAACCAAAATACAATTCAAGGAGAGATATTTGATGAGAGTTCGCCGTCGGATATGTAATATGTAATAAAAATATATTTGTTCTTGGAACAATGAATATATAATATGTAATAATGCAACTCTCCTCCTTATTTATTTCATGATATCAATCTAAAATTTATTAAGTTTAATGTTCTCTAATTAATATTTTTATATTCACTTTTTTACTTTTTTTTGCACCTAAATAAATCTTTAATGAGCTATCTCATTATATATATATATATCTTATTAAGTGTATGCATAATTTACATGCAAGGATCATTAATTATGGCATGGATAATATGTGTGAAGCATTGCCCCTTCATTCATGGCATGAGTGTCACTTGTCATCCATGCTAGTCTTTCAGCCAGTTGCATTTTTGCCACACCACTTGTTTACGAATTAATTAGAACTAAAACTCTTTTATATCTAATTTAAATAGTTACCAAAAATATTAAAAAATAATATTATTATGAAAGAAAACGGATTACTATAAAACCACATAAGATGAAAGTAATATAACAAAGATGTTCTTTATATTAAGACATAAAAATCAATCTTGCTTTGGATTATCGCACACTCTTGGGTGATAATAATTAACATACATTTTGGTAGATTATTTAAAACAAAATAAATAAATAAATGAAACTTCGATATTATTCATTGAACTGCATGCCGGCTACTCTAGCTTAAAAAACAAATCAGGACAATAATTGTAATCAGAAATCAACTTGAAAACCAAGTTGACTTCTTATTCATAAAACAATTAAAGAGCTTTCTGCTTGCAAAGAGGACACATGTTCTTGACCATTAGCCATTTCTTGATGCACCCGAAGTGAAAGTCATGCCCACATCCGAGTTTAGAAGCTTCTTCATTGTACTTCAGTTTGTACAAACAAATCACACATTTCTCTGCTTCGCCAGAAAACTCTTCGTACTTTCTTCGACTTAGATTTTCATCAATGGTTTCAACGTTTAAACCAGTGCAGACATCTCCTATCTGCTCCGTGAGGTCCAACAATTCCTAAAAAAAATTGCATTAATAAACTTTCGGATGTAAACTATAAAGAGTTCCAAGTTTAATAAGGAAACCAAAATCAAAATGGTACATATCATTTTATGATTTTAACTAACAAGAGTGTTCTAGTCTTCTATGACTGGGATTCAAATGCATATCCTTTGAAAATATTAACAAATGCACTCGATTAAAGTACCAATACTGGAAGCATCAAACTTTTTAAGTTTATCAAGTTGAGTCAATTTGTAAGTATATAATATTCAATGTTAATCTCAAAACTACAAAAATTTGTAGGGTTGTAAGCTTATAAGTTCGCAGACAAAAATTGGTAAAAACTTTTATATTTATTATATAGAGTACCAGTTCACTACTTTATATAATATAAATGTTTCTAGACCTTTTAATAAGAAAGTTAAATTAGTTATCGTAGAAATATTGAATCCTACCCACGTAAACGCTAAATTTGAAAATATCAATCTTCATGGAACTTATGGAAGTTTATAAATATCCAGATATATTTTTATTATGTATAGTTTTCGTAAAATATAGTCCAACAAACATCAGATTTCTTATAATAAAATATAACATAACGATTCCGTAACCTTCACGGAAAATATTGCAATATTCAATGCTACCCGCGCAAACGCGGAAAACTTAAGAATTCAAAAAATCTTTATAGAAATTTTTGAAAATTTTTTAAAATCGAAATATATTCTTTATTTTGCATAGTTTTCGTAAAATATAGTCCAACAAACATCCGATTTCATAAAATTATCAATCTTATTTCAACGGATTTGCGTGAATCTTAATCTAGTCCATATGTATATGTACTATACCTCGTAATCGAAGGTGTCTTCATCAGAAGAATACATTTCTTGTGATGATACTTCAAATTGTTCACTGGTCAATGATTGAAACCACTGCTCGACCGTTTCTTCCTATACATTTTCAACAAGTCTATATTATATCCAAAAGCTTAATTTCTATTAAGAAAACCATTAGAAGATAATAAATTATTACCCTTGTAAGTGTCATTAGAAATGGATCAGGCTCCATTGTCGGACCATCATGATTGATCACAACCGTTGGATCTGGTGAGTTAGCACTAAAATCAACGGTCGGAAAAGTGTCCCACTGATGCCAGTCGTCTCCACATAGTAATTGTTGGTAGCTAAAAGGACTATCCGGTCTCGGAAAATTATCTCCGTTTTGGTCCATAATATTGGAAAAAAACAAAGATTATCTGATTCAAAATTGTAAAAAGGACCAAATTAATATATACCAATAAAGATAAGACACTTACAAACAAAAAAACAAAGATAAGCAACACTTTCAACTTTCACCATTAATTCTTCCACTCAAATGCAAGTATTTGGAGGGGCCGGATACTATATTTCGATAAAATATATATAAAAAAATACGTTATAAAAAAATATATCACAAAATATATTAATAGCTCATTTAAAAGGAAATTTATCCTAAATTTAGTTAAAAATCTTAAATGATGAATTTAGTTTTCTAGGAGAGTCAGTTATAAGAAAGACAAAGAAACATTTAGCTAATAACCAATTATATATAATCTTTTTAAAAATACCTTTTATATAAAATCGAAATGTAAAATGGAGGATAGAAGCATGATAGAAGTCTCTCAACTGAGAGCTTTTGTTTAATTTATCTTATATTTTTTTGATAAGGTGGTTCTAATATTTCATAGATGAATCATGAATGTTCGAAACGAACCGCCTTCAGACACAGTCTTTGTAATATACAACAATAAATAATCTATCAGGTGTTTTTTAATCGAAAACCAAAGCAATAAGGAATATTAACCAAAAAAAGAACTCGAGCAATAGTAGATGGATAACGATTCATACCTCGCAGATTGATATTTGAATGAATAACTTGTAATAGAGTGTTTCAGCGTTAGATGAACAAACGATTATTTTAAAGCTCGAAAGTGCTAACAAGTTTATAACCACATTTTGTTTATCACAAGAGGATATAGAAGCACTCTATCTTGTTTTAATTTATGAGATAAGTAATACATAAATAAATATATGCGGCAGCCATGGTTAAAGAATTTAGCTAATTTAAGAAAAAAGGTATTTACTAATAAATTTAAGGGAAATAAATACCGAAATGTACAGTTGTTGGGTTTTTTGGAATCCAAAAATGTTAAGAAATTCAACAAAAAATTTAAACAGCTAATAGAAATGCAACTATTGCTGGATTTTGGAAATTTTGTAACCTGCTTTAGGAATGTTTTTAATACAATTGCAATGGGTTTATATAGAAACAAAATTTATGTTTTGCATTTCTTTCTATAGAAAAATATACAAATACAGTGAATAAGTACTGAAAATTAATAAAATTTATGTTTTCAAACCGGAAACCCAAGTAGTTATTTTTTCTTTTCTGATTTGATAATTATTTAGTTCACATGACTAACTCATGTAGGGTTTTTGATGATTCCATTACTTAGGGTGTTTGGGGTTTTGTAAAAGAGAGATTTTGGGTCCAACTAAGAGAAGCCCATTGAAAAACGTAAATGGGACTGACTTTAGATTGATGACTTAGAGATCACAAAATGACATTGTATGTAATATCTTGGTTGGAGAAAGAAGCTCCTTTGTTGAGTGTCTGTGTTTCTCTTCTTGCTCTGTTTGTTCTCTGGAGGGAAATTTTACAAGTCTGTACTGTTTGAGTTGATTTGGATTTGGGAAGGAGACATTTAGGTCATGTTCGTTTTTGTATCTAGGCATTAGACATTTAGGTCATGTTCGTTTAGACATTTAGACATTAGACATTAGTATGTAGATATTAGACATTAGATGTTAGATGTTAGACATTATACATTATACATTATACATTAGTATTTAGATATTAGACATTAGACATTAGACATTAGACATTAGACATTAGACATTAGACATTAGACATTAGACATTTAGGTCATGTTCGTTTAGACATTTAGACATTAGACATTAGTATGTAGATATTAGACATTAGATGTTAGATGTTAGACATTATACATTATACATTAGTATTTAGATATTAGACATTAGACATTAGACATTAGACATTAGACATTAGACATTAGACAT